>JAVJAQ010000877.1:0-131605 GCA_032362365.1 Zygogramma bicolorata | reverse complement strand
ACGCTATAAGGTAGACACGATTAAATTTCCACAAAATTTATTGTCTTCGCGACATGTTTCGATACACTGTATCTTTGTCAAGCGATGTCTTTAAACACTTGTGTTAAACACTAGTGTTTAAAGACATCGCTTGATAAAGATACAGTGTATCGAAACATGTCGCGAAGACAATAAATTTTGTGGAAATTTAATCGTGTCTACCTTATAGCGTGATAACTATGGATTTCCATCAAGTAAAGGCCACCTCAATCCAGAATCATTTTATTTTGATTCAACAAAGCATTCAGTGAAAAATATTCAGTTAGTGCACTCGATATTGACCGATACATCTAGCACCATGGAGGTGGGAAAAGTCGTAAAATTTCCCACTGCTCCTGGCTTCCTTACTTTTTCTTCAAAAGCTGCGGATCCGTTTATCGCTTCGAATATTTTCGAGTAGGCGCCAATGACAAAGCTCACAATGAGGATTTCCACAATGTTTTTTTGATGACGTAATGAATAGGCATCATTTTATTGAGGAAAGATGAAAAAAATTCAATTTCATCAGGAATTCGTGAAAACTAACAGGAAATTTCGAGGGAATTAGTCGGGTATTACAGGCATTACTAGGGAATTTCTGGGGAATTGGAGGTATTTTGGAGGAATTACATAGGCATTAGATGTATTACACGGGAATTTATGGGGTATTACAGGCATTACAAGGGAATTAGAGGCATTACTCGGGCATTAGAGGCATTGTTTGGGGAATTAGAGGTATTACTTCTGGTCTTCAGGGGAATTAGTGTACAACATTTCTCCTGCGGTTTACCCCTCGCTAATATCATTGCAGATTCCAGCAGGCCACGAGGTGATCACGCTCTGGTCACAAGCTGAATTTTGGATTAAAATTCAGTTCAGTCTTAGTACAATCCGCTAACTATTGAACAATAGATTTCCTAAAAATAAGATATTTAATTTTACAAAGAATTTGATCAAAAATTCGCTAAATTTGGTTTTTGGACAATTGAAGGTAATCATGATCTCAAATTGATCAAGTTTGATGTTGCATATCCCATCATTTCACAAACAAACCTCCAGAAACGTTTGCCATTAATTTAGAATACCTACACTTGCATTCGAAATGAGTCATTAGCTAACATCTGTGAAATAAGTAATGAACGGTTTGAAAGAGTGGGGTTAGAAAAAAACAAATATACAAAATATAGCTCGAAATAATTTTTTTTAAATATTCTCACAGGTGGCAATAATTATGTTTACCCGATTCATCAAAAACTTATATCGGTGAATGAAACATAACCCTTGTGAAATACTATTTTTTGCAGTTGCGAGGAAAAATAAGAAAGTTTGGTAACAGCTTTTGCGTTCTAGATGAAATTTCATCAATCAATCATCAATTCGAATTTTCTTTCCTTCGAATGATCAGAAGTTAATAAAACGAGCCCATGTCAACTATAAAAAGGTAAGAGATATCTATCAATTGAAACAGACTGGTAACTCATTATATAGTGACCCACAGTGCAAATACATGCCAAGGAGGAAAGTTATGGTGGATTCATGCAGCAATCGTAGCTCGGAAGTCGGAATTCGAAGTCGTAAGAAATAAATCGGAAGAAGTTCAGTCAATGACTTTCGATAAGATCGTTCATGTAGCTATCGTAAGTCGGAATTCATTAGGAAAGTTGACCAAGTTTCAACTCTTACGAGTTACGACTTACGAATTTTCGGAATGCGCATGCGTTATCCAGTCCGGATTGTATTGTCAAATGTCGTGTATCGTAATTGGTTGTTCAAAAGTATGACCTCGCCAGACGTCAGAGTGACTGCTTCAAATCGACCAATTAGGAAAGCTTGTCTTACGATTAGACAGTTCTTAAGATTTCTGCATGAATGGTGCATAGTTTGTTACGAGACTTACGATTTCCGAGTTCCGATTACCGACTTCCGAGCTACGATTGCTGCATGAATCCACCATTATTCGTTTCTCTCGAAAAAAAAAAGCTATGAAATAATTTCATAACATGAAAAAGAAATGCGTATTTGTAAGAGTAATTTCAATAAATTTTGGGTTTCAAGCAGGCGTTGCAAATCTCTCAACACGTCACTATTGTCATTATTGGTAGATGTAACCCGAATGTTACAATTCTAATCTGCATACCTACAAACACGAAATCCACGTTGTTTCATTTGGGCATAAATAAATGTACTTATACTGATATATTTTCTAGTTTATTGAGTCAAGTTCGAATTGTTGTGATTGATGTTTTTTTCTTGTGTAATTGAAGGAGTAACATCTACTCTCCATACCAATAATTAACCAAAATTATACGGTCCAAGTGACCTAAGTGGTTAGAGCGTTAGACCTCTGAGACGAAATTCGTGCGTTCGAGTCTCACCAAAACCTACTTTTTGGCTTTTTTAATTTGACATTACTAATTTGATTTGTATCGCTCAATATTGAATTTAATCCTTCCACTTTTTCATAAATATCGAAAGAATACTCTATATATGAAATTGAATATGATGCTTGAAAGAGAGTTCTGAAATATTTAAAAGGTCGAAGAAAATCAACTGTACAACTCGAACGGATATTGGCCATATCCACTCTCGTTGTACAAACTACTTTTTCTATCTCGTTCCTTCTTAGTGAACAATTGGTCACTTTCCAACCTGAAACAAGCACATTTTCGAGTGATTGTGAATAAATTTAGTTGTTCGTTTTCACAAATGAGAACATATATCCAACTGATTTTATAAGGGAATGTGAATATGTATACATAAGTGTATTGACTATCCTAGGTTTTCATGTTCTGTTCCAATATTTGTACAGGTTTATGACTCAAAAGGCTATAACTTTTTCATTCGTATTTTCTAGTATGTCTTATAAGCACATTATTCACTGATTAAAAAAAAGTCAACGTTTTTTATTATTCATGTGTTGATTGTTTTTGATTGCTATGGATTTTGTTTCTCCGAATACATTTGGTGTATGGTGTCGGATAATGCCATGAAACGATATCTGAGTTAATCATTTCTATCACGGCACGTTGATTAAGTGGCAATTATTGTTTGGCATAATTATTGGCAATTATTATTATGAATATTCCCATCTCCTCAACTGGACAACGGAATCATCCTAATTGACTGGATCCATCCGAAATTCCGTCAATCGGCCAGATTTTCCGTACCGCATGTGACGGTGCACCGCCAACCAGCAAACCGCTAGGGGGCCGCCCGGGCCGGGCCGTAGGTGTAATGCGGCTGCCGGAAGCGAATTGAGGTAGCGGCGGTGCGCTTTCCGTTTATTTTGCGTGTAGATTTCGCTAGTTGTGTCAATACCAACCAGCTGTGATAGATACACAGCGCGAATACACTAACAGAGTTATACAGGATGTTCACGAATATTTGGATTTGCAGAATTTATTGTTAGAAAAAGAAGATGATGCAGATATATCTCGCAGTCATAATATATTTCGATTATTTTCTTCCATTTTTTGGAAGTTAATTTACTTGTGTTCGAAAACATTCTTTTTTTGACATGAGCATTTCGGGTATTAATCTATGTGCGAGACGGTTTAATGTTCGACGATTCGTCTCACAATCTGGAGTCATTATTGAGAACTAATAGACATAGTTATATATAAATCAAACGCCTTACTATTCGACCAACCACGACACACAATTTTACTGCCCTTTCCGCATTCAAGTAACTAGTATATACCCTCACAATTCTTGTAGTAATATTTTATCACGAGTGCTTTTACATTGTACTTGTTTTAAGAACTCTATTCGGAAGTCCATTAGTAACGACCGGACGCAGTTACATTACTATTATCACCTACCGGGTGGAATGTCTAAAAAAATCATATTCAATTTGAGATTTGGGTCGTTCTTCGGGACTGCTCTTCAAGTATTATAGGTTCGAAGTGATATTCATGTGTTACACGAAACCAAGGGGCCATCCAGGATTTCTGCTGGGAGGGGGGTATGCGTGCTATTAAAACTTTTAGTTTTGTCTCTTCTTGGGGGGGGGGGAGGAGGGGGGAGAGGGGAGAAGTGTAAACACGGAAGAATAATAATTGATTTGATTATAAATCTGTGATCGTTGTCTATTATTTAGCAAAAACAAAATCGCAGATCGATGGTGACGCTGTAGGTATATGAAATTTCACAATCAACTTCTCGAGATTTTTGTTACACCTGAAGGAAAATTGGACAAAGAAATCAATTTTTGAAAAACAATCTTTATTTTATAATAAATCATACAAATTCTACATTACTTAAACTTAGGACAGTTTAATGTTTCATTGTATTATACTATATCTATCACAGATACATCCCGAATCAGCTTATGCTGGTCTTGGGATCAATTTCTAAATTAATTCGAACGGTGAATAGAATATTCTAACAACAATAACATATATACACAATAGATCACAACGTATAGTACCTATAACAATTATTTTGACATTTAATATGTATAATAGAACACAACATGTATATATTACTCATAACAAGTACAAAAATATCACAATATCGATATCACAATATCGCTATCACATCTATTTTGCAATTGCAACGTGGTCTCACAACCAGGACTTTGATTATACTTAATAATACCCCTTTATGAGTACAATTCTTTTGAAGTTTTTTTGAACTGTTCGTAGCTAACAATGTGTTTTATATCGACAGGAATTCCATTGAACTTTTGCAGTGCTTGATTTATTGGATTATTCAATTCAATATTTGTTCTAGCATTAGCTAGTGCTATATCATTACAGTGTCTTGTATTATGGGTGTGTATTTGGCTTCTGAGTTGTATTTTTGCATTTGTTTTTTTCTGATTATTTAGTACTTTGAAGACATACTTGAGTTGCTCAATTTCCAAAATTTTATCAAGTTTCATTAGTTTGCTGTCTCTATATAGGATCTCGGTTGGTGTCAGTCTATCCAAATTTAGTAGGATTTTTAGTATTCTGTTTTGCAATATTTGAATTTTTTTAAAATGAACTTCTGAACAATTTCCCCAAATAGTTATGAGATATCTGAACACACTGAGGAAGTAACCATTGTAGACATTGTATTTCATACTTTGACTTATAAAACCTCTAATTTTATAAAGTGCTCCCATCATTCGTACTAATTTATCTTTAATTTTATCAATATGCTTTGTCCAATTCAACTTATTATCAATAATTAGTCCCAGGTATTTTATATCATTCACTTCTGTCAGCAGGTGATTTCCAAGTTTAATCTGGATGTTATTTATTTCCATATTTTTCTGTTGGAATCGGACATAAACTGTTTTATTTTCATTGATTTTTAAATTATTCTTCAGGATCCATTTTCTATATAATTTTAGATCAGCGTTTATTTCTTCCTCTAATAATATTAATGATGGACCACTAGAGGCCAGCGCCGTATCGTCCGCGAATGTGAAATATCTTGCTTGTAGCTGGCATTTTTTCAGGCTTAGAACGTGCAATGAATAAAATCGTGCATTCTACCCCGTATTCCAATCAAGTATAATTTTCGTAGTAGGATCTGATGATCCACTACATCAAAGGCTTTTCTAATTCACAATTCATTTAAAGTTTCAGCAGCACCTACTTTCATATTTCAATTAGTTCGTGATTATATTGTAGGAGTGCAATAAAATAACTAGTCCGCCATCTTGTGTGTTCCGTTGTGCTGGATTCAGAATGATTTCACACAGCTAACTATGCCTTGTCATCTAAATAAAAATTTCAGCTCAATCGGTTGAAGAACTTCAAAATTGAGTTGCAAGATTTCACCTGAACAAACATAGTTGATACATACATTGCAAGATAGATGAAAGTTGAAAGTTATTTCTATGTATGTTTCTGTCCGATATTGCCTGATTGTTGAGCTTAAGCAGACTAGACCTCGCCCTTATTGAGCCTACCTCTCAAAGCCAATTGTACAAACTCAGATAAACCCAGATCAGTTATCAATTAACAAAAAATTTGATTGGCTAATGCTCAGCCCACTGAACCGAATTCATTTGAACTGGACATGAACATGTTTCCATTGACGCACACTTTAATGTTGCTTTACTGTTCAAAAGTGGCGAAGCTTATCATGGGTTGTTTTTCGGGTAGGTTTCTTTTGAGTTTGACTGCGATAGTTTCCTGTGAAACAAACTGAGAAAATGAGAACGGAATATTCTGTGGTTATGCTCCAGAGGAGCAACATGCAGGGACGGCTTCATGTGATACGAAGACGATATCCAAATTTTTTATTCATTATCATCTTCTAATATCAATCAGACCAGTTTCTAAATTTGTAATGGGCTTGATACACATCGAAAACTCTCGTAAAGCATCATTCGCCACTTATTCCTAGTAAAACCAAAGTAATGATTTGTAGCAAACGAGAAATTCTAGAAAAGTAACCGAAAGTCGAAATTGACAGGACTCGAAAAGTTCAGTACAATCAACAAAAAAAAACTGGGTTTGATATAGCTCCATGCATTCAGAAAGCTTATGCTAGCTTTAGAATATTGTTACAAATCTCCTAGAGCCGGCCCGGACGATCGTAAACGCAGATGAGGGGTCGAAGCGCGAACGTCATTTTTCCTGGAACTGTTGATTCGCTTGGAGAATTCGATACATATCATCGAGGCTTCTCTCGAAGATTCTCCACAGGTTCACGCAGGTATATGAGCAGACAACGGGGACAGTTTTCATTCAGAGCAGAGTTAGTTATTCAGAGCTAAGTGGAGAGAGCTTTGTGCAGAAGTCGAAGTGTAGAGTTTCTATTAGAGAGAGTTTATCAGAACGTTTAGTACAGAGCGTTGGATAGTTAGCGGAGCTGTGTAAGTGTTTGTATCGTATTGTGATAAAGAGTTGTAATGAAGCTAGTGAAGTGTTGTTTGAAGTTTCAATCAGCGAACCCAAGGATAAATCGAAATAATATTATATCGGCTTAGGCATCCACTCCCATAAAAAATTTAATACATGCTATCTTTAGTACTCACTCACTTTAATTTTTGTGATGCAGTATATGGACCCAGCTTGACGAGAATTCAAAAGATACAGATAACTTATTTGAGGTTAATATGAGGTTTAAAAAATTCTAAACTGGCTGGATATGGAGAAACGCTGTGGATTCCATTCAGCTGTACTGTTCCATTCAATAATTTTTCATAAAAGTCCGCCTCATCTCTATGAAAAATTAAGATATCGTACTGATATTCATAAGTCAAATTTGAGATTTCCGTCCCCCAATCAAAACTGATCTGTTCTCGAGGTCATTTTCATTAAATAGCTACCGATTATATAATCAAATACCACCAGATTTACAATCCTGCAAACCAACATTCAAATTTCTTTTTAAAAAAACGTTCAATGAATCAACTGGGAAATAACTCGTATGTCCTTCTCATTACCTTATTCTAATGAACCGAATCATCTTCACTCTTTTGAGTCTCATCAAAAAATGAATTTCTTCTCCGCTATACAATCTTTTAAATATTTTTTTTGTGTTACTTTTCAGGAGTTATAATCATATCAGTTTCAAACTGCTTGTAACTCCTTTTTGCAATACTTTCGATCTATGTTATTACTTATTGTACACAATTGTTGCAAATAAATGGGATTATTATTATTATCTGCCCTGGGCAATCAATTCTGACGGGCAAACGTCTCTTTGTTTTTCAGATCTCATTTATGACTCATTGAGCCCACTCTTTCCAATGAAATGAATTATAATAAAAGATCTGACATCACCAGAAAGCCGCGCTTTCCTTCGAAAATTGGACTCGTTTTTGTATAACTCTGCTAACGAGCATTTCCACTCGCCTATACCTACCGTACGACGCTCGAATAAAACAAATACCCTTTGTAGTCTCTATGTTCACATATTGCATATCCTGAAATTTCAGCTCGTTGAATTTTCCGACGCCCCCCTCCACCCGACCACACTTTTTTAACCCACGCTTTTCATTTCTACGGAACGCGCGGGCGAGGTCGAAATTCGCGTGCGCGCGAAGTCGAATTTCAGTTTTCCGGACATTTCCCTGTGCGGCAATAATTGCAGAAGCTACGGCGCGTGCACCGAATCAGCGACGGACGGCGGAAATTTATTTCACGCGCGAAGGATCTTTCTCTACTCCAACCCAGAGTTGCCACATCCACTGCGATCGGAGAAGATCTATTGTTGATTATTTTTTACACGGGGCCCACACTTCAGCAAGTTATGAATGGAATAGTGAAAACGTAGCATTGGTCTCGAATGCTATTTATGGATAGCGAGGTTTTGAGGTTGGATCCGATGAGAGCATTTCTTGTCCATTAACTGAAAACACGCCAATCTTCGAAAAGACAGGAGAACCTCCAGGACATTCATGGCGGAACATAATTTTGGAAATAATAATAAAAAACATTCCACTACTGAAAAATGACAAAAATTATCCCGTTAAACCCAACAAATTGCATTAGCTTTTTTTCATTGACACTTTCTAGCTTGAATACAAAAATATGAACAAATAAACCATCCTAACCCATCACAAATAAAAATAGAATACATTTTTCAGTACACAAAATACCTAATGTGTTGAAAAAATTTGAATGAGGTCAACAAGGCAAGGCAGTCAGGTCATTTCTGCCAGAGCTAATTTTCAAGTTAACGAGCGCACGAGCGCGTATTTCCTTGTTTCTTCTGTGTGAAACCTTTGTTGATCTCACTTCAATACAAATTATGAAATTCTACCCCATTTATTGCAGTCACTGGTTGCTTATGAAATATCCATACTTTTGTTGTGAACAACTGTCCTTTCTGTTACTGAACCCCCCTTATTTAAAAATAATGCGTGATATCGTAATGGTGTTTATACTGTTATAATCACAAGAAGGCAACAATTATACGAAGGTTTTTATATTATCAATGGAATTTCTGTGGGTTCGTTCTGAGGTATATTGAGGACAAGAATGAAAAAATTTCAGTATTTTGATATAAAAATTTGTCAAAGATCATTTGTACCTATTCAGATTGTAGTAGGTTAAGAACTCAACAAGCTTCGCAGAATAACTTTTTCTCTATCTACGACTATTTTTCAATTTCTACTCCAATTTTATACTATATGTTCTTTCATGTTACTTTCTCTCGAGCATATGTTGCAACACTGTCTTATTCTCCTCCATTTCGCGTGTCTACTTCTCTAGCAGATTTCATTCACCAGGAGCAGAGAATCACTAGGGCTGACTAGGGGATGTGTAGCAAGGCAAGTTGTCAAACTGTTGCTGGGCCCTCTCGTACAAACATCCGATCGCAACAGGCATCTATGTACCTACTCATTATCGTGAATGGGATTTGTAAGCATGAATTCAATTCGCAAATATGTTGAATTGGTTTTAACAAAACGCGCAGAAAAACTGACACCGCGCCTGAAAAATGGCAATCCTTGCTTATGAATATTTCTCAATAAAACTATATTCGAATAACTATCTTGCTTCCGTTTCTCGCCTCTTCTTTTGAACTCATCAGATCTATTTGATTCATGTCAAACCGAAAACGGATAAAAGTCACCGAAACAAAAAAAATTGGTCTGAATCCAAGTCGAATATTTAAATACCAATAAATGTATGTAATATTTTCTGTAGGTATAGCAGTGATAATCAAGAGACAATTCAACTACAATATCCGGAAGCACATTGCTTGGTAACTAACTGTCGTCGTAACTGTCCGACATCGTTGGCGTAGGGCGTGTAAAATTTCACGGCACTTCTGTTAATAATCCGTTATTATATTTGGAAAAAGCACAATAAAAACAATTTTAAAGTAATGAGTATGCCCAATGTTATATTCATTTAAGTTTTTTTCATTTTGATATTCTCATTGAAGAACTGTCAAATCCCTGGCATCCCGTAAAAATTTCTTCGCCAGCGTAGTTGTGTTGATTTCGACAGCTCTGACACACCATTACAATCATTGGTCGCAATATAAATCGAACCAAAGTTAGAATGTCCAGAAAAATGATCTCAGTGATAAGTTATTCAGCTAGGAACATCATCTTACTGTTGATATGTCTGAACGCGCTGATTTGAAACCAAGTATTCTCGCAATCCCGGTTCAACAGAATGTGTGTTTCCATAGTTCCCCGATCTCACAATTGTTTATTCCTCTCAGTATCCTTTCAATTCGAGCGTTTGAACCGTAGTTGGTGGTGTTGAACTCGAAAGTTTGATCTCAAAGTACGTTTGTCTATGTTAAATTTGATACCAACAGTGAGAGAGCTAAATCGAAAATATAAGGCAGCGCTGAAGATCTCTCGACCACCACCGACATGATGTCTCAAATTTTCAGGTACCTTGTCCAGGAGTTAAGGTGTGTGAAGTTAGCCTAAAATATTCACATGACTGAAATTTCACACCGTCAAAAGATTTGTCAATCGAAAGGCCTTGTTAGGCCATAGAGAAATTTTGTTTAGCCAACTTAACAAAATTAACGAAATTCCAAAATGAAAATCTAGGCTTGCTTCACATCAGTCCGAAATCTTCATATGGATAAACGGAGTCCTATCATTTATCCATAAAAAAAACTAGCAAACTAGTCCATCGACCAGAAAAAAGATTTTTGAAAATTAATCTTTCTGGAATGTTTTTCCTCTTTTCTGCATTTCTGAGAATATTCATTCGATGCTATCTCCTTTAACACGTTTATCCGACGATTCATTGGTATTTCAGAGCACAATTAACTGGTGGAGAATTGTGGTCAAACGACATAAAATCGAATGAATATTCTCAGAAATGTTGAAAATGAAAACCAAAAATACCATTTTTTCCATATTCCATCTTTCTTCCGGATGATGGACAAACAATTTTTTCACTGTGAGGTTCGCCTCATCAATATTAGTTGCCGCACTACCTGCCGTGATTTCATTAGTTATTCTCGATTTCTTCAGAATGGGATTCCAAATTCTGTTTAGACTCAACGCTTCTTCTTTTCTGTTGAAATTGTCCGGGTGTTTTTGAATCTCTATCGCCTCCGTAACCAGTCGGCTATGGTAACCCTGGTTGGAGGCAATCAGTTTAGCATTTTCAAACAGAATCCTGTGGTCACCCTCACTCAGTGCGTGTCACTCAGGATTATTCCCCGAACCCTACAGAAGTAATTAACACTCCAGACTACCTGCATCAATATACATACGCCTTACGAAATCGAAACGTTTAGTCATCGGAAATGAGTAAGCCTCTGAAGAAGCTGGCCACTCGCGCTAGCGAAACATTATGAAAAAATTCCAGAGAACGACTGACTTGAAGCCCGAAGAAAAGTAGTTATACTAATAACCTCAACCGCGAAAGCCTTAACCATTTTGTCGAACATAGACAATTCCGTTTATCCATACTACAAAAATTTCGGGCTGACGAAATTGGTCCAGATTCTTAATTCAGGATTTTTTGTAAATTGTTTGACGATGTGAAATTTCATTTATTTGAAACTTCACACATTCGAACTTCTGATGAAGCATCATTAATTCATTACATTCCCACAATAAACAATAATGGATACAGATGGTGAATTATATGCATTCCAGGAAGCATTGTCGACCATTTTCAATTAATGTGTCATGACTCACCGACGATTTATATCTACTACAGGTATCAATAATTATTCCTCTCTATCTTGTAACTTTTTGAGAAATATCAGATACAAATTAGCGCAATCACAAAAAAATCACTCAATTAATATTTGCACAACAAGTTGCCTGAAAAAACTTCAAAAGTATTGTGAAACAGTTCTTCTAAATTAAAATGAAATATTAAGAAAAAAATTTATTTATGATTATTTAATATAAATAATGAAATAAAAATAATATAATTCAATTTCATATCATGTATTTTTAATTGGGATTTTTCAAGTTCTTTTCATAAATTGGATTTTATATGAAAAAGTGGCTGTAGTGGGGAAGATGCTATTTGAAGCAGTTGAATGAGAAAAAAAAAGAATCCCCCTATTCTACTCTGTTCCCCCAAAATGTCCCCAGCTTCCAGTTAGCAGCACAAATGGCTCCAACTACTAGAAAGTGACGAGGTCATCGCCAATGTCATTGATGAGGAACCCCTGAGGAAACAGCTACCCATTTCAAAGGAGCAAAAGTAACACAATTGTGGGTCGTGGGTTCTGGTTGCTTTATTAATCCAATTCGACAAATTTTTATACATATTCAAAATAAGGATGATTCTTTTATAAAAATTCTATCACAAACCCTCAGCCAATGCAAGAATAAATGTAAATCTTGGTGAAAAGATTGCGAATTCAAAGACTGAACTCCCAAAGCATGTGAGTTCCCCCCCAGCGTCAGCAGCAAGTTCTGTGGATCAAAAGAAAAAAAAAAAAAAAAAAAAAAAAAAAAAAAAACTCGATCAATTGCCCTGTCTGTGAACTCTATTATAAGTTTCTTGAGTCCCCCCCCTTACTCTTTTGTAGATTCCTATCTGGATTCTGAAGCTGTAAAGTTATTAAACTGTCATCATTCCTGATTCTACTGGAATTTTGCTTGATTTGAAAAAATCTTGAAGGAAGTTGAATTGTTAGTTCCATTTAGTTTCAGAGAAATATCCATTATGATTCCCTCTGTCTCTACTATACGCAATGTAAGTCACGTCTCTTCACAAAAAAACAGAAAAGGAAATGAATTATTCTCCATGTAATTGTAAAGGGAGTTTGCTCTATCATAAACTTCAAGGGCATGAATGTTAGCCATTGAAATCATCAAAGAAATTCAGTTTCATAAAATTATCAATGTTTAAATTAAACAAAGCTTCATTCCAACGAAATCTACCGTATCCATGTAAATATCACAAAATATTTATTGTAAAACATATCATTCCAATTGCTTCTACTCATCCAATTTGTTTATATCCATAATTATATTTCACCCAAAAAAAAAACTCTTTTGTTCAAACCCCTGCAAATATCCCAATTATCACTCCTTGCAGATACTATCTCTAGGTTTCATAGGAAGAAATCATTAATCCAGCTACCATTCCTTTTTTTTTTATGGAAGGAGCTCAATTTTGTTCTCAATTATTTTAGTTACTTGGAGAAAGAAACTAAACAAACTCCCAAATCTTGTTTCTATATCCACAAGAAGATTATGTTGATTTTATGATTCAAATAAACCCTAGTTCCCTGTATTTCCGTATGTTTCTTCAGCATAAAACAATTACAACATCCATAGATGAGAAATAAGTTTCTATCTGACTTGTTCAGAAGAGATTCATTCTCATGTGTCCTCCATCTATCCCAAACCCATTATCCTTGCAGCATTTTACTGCAGGCAGGGTGACGTCTTACATAACACTGTTATTTTTATGTGAAATAAACACTGCATTCATCACAGAATGTCAATTTTTATGAGATTATAAAATTGCAATTTGAGGACAGAAAAAACGTTTTGAGGAACACATCATTGCCCATTCCAACTAATTGAACACTGAATCTTTTAGTCTTTTAGTTTGCGCCTGGGGATTGACAATTCCTATGTTCTTTTTTTATTTGGTTTGAAGTATAAAGGAAGTTCCCTTGATTATGTTAATAATGTTCCTCCCATTTATTTCATTTCACATTGTTTTGTAGGGATCATCCATATATTTTGAAGAATTCCCCACAGAGTTACAATAAGCATTTGTATTTCTTGTTTTGTTTGTTGAGGAGGGCTGGATTGCCAAACGTCATTTTGGATTAAAAAAAAAAACTCTGAAGAAAATCAATCTTCTTTGAGGGCAAAGTTTTTGTTTTTAATCTAGATTATTATGAAACAAATATTCAAAAAGATCACTTTGAGAATGGACTATGCGGCAAAGGATCATGAGAAAGAGCAGCATCATTGTTCAGGGGATCCTTTGAAACCTTCCTTCAAAGTAAATTCAGAAACTATCAAAAATTTGAAAACATTTAAATGCTCCCTTTGAAGAATCTAGAATATTAATAATAACATTGAATTGAATATAAAATGTGGTTTATGTGAAACATTTCTGACTTCTGAAATCTTTTTTTTTTTTTAAAAAAAATTTGTGCCATTCATTTCAAGGAATGAACTATGGGATATGTTTCGCCCAGAGCCTCTCTGAAATAGTTTTGACTTTCAATATTTCAGTATTAAAAAATGTTGAATGGTTTCCAAAGTATATCAGGATGTGAGTAATGGTGCTATTATGTTTTATGGATAAATTCCCAATCAGTTTGATATTTTTTACCTTCTGTTTAACTTTCAGATCTTTTTTTTTTTTCCCGGATTTTTCTCAATTCTCAAGTTTTGGTATAAATATTTCACAATATCGATTTAAATCAGAGTTTTGATGCATCTGTCAGACTTTTGATAGTTTTCATCGAAAACCATTAAAGAAAAATAAAACATAACCTGTATTGGCTTCTTGTTATGCACATGCAGTTTGGATTTGGCATCATAATGATCCCTTAAAAATTGCTTTGGTTATATCTCTCTCTTCCTATTACTTTATTCATTCATTCCGTTTTGGAAAAAAAATTTTTCTTATTCTTAAATTATTTGAAGGATCAGAGTTTCTTATGGATTTGTCATATTGGCTATGAATGAAATCATCAGATAAATCATCACACTAAGAGTGATTTCTTTAGGAAATTCTGTTTCATTAAATGTATGTTCAATTATAACAATTACTCGACAATTATCTACGATAATAGTTTCGAGATTTGAGATTCATTAGGAATTTTAGCAAGGTGGCTGTGCTAACTTAATATTAAGTTAGCAAAGCCACCCCTTAGAAGAAAAATTATAAGCGCGACAATTATTTTCTTTCCACGACAAATTCTCGACAATTATACGACATTTAAAAAAAAATGTTACAATGATTTTACTGCAAGTGGCCATGCTAACTTTATGGAGGTAAAATAATATTACATTAGATAAATACGAGAAAAAACACCAAAGCATGCAAAACGATTTGGAGATATATCAAAAAAACAGAATGGGCATCGCGATATATTCTTTTATTAAGTCGTAAAGGGATTTTTTTTCCCGAGTTTCATACTGAAAACGGTAAAAAGTGATAAAGAAGGTGGAATGGTGTACCTTGCAGCTGACGAATAAAACCGTGTGTTTCGGATCGTATTCTGGTTTAAAAAATAAGGCGAGAAATGACTAACTTTGAAGGGTCTTGAGAAAGGATTCTTGTTCGGCGGCTCAAAATACGTAAGTTGGTAAGTACTGAAGTTTTGTCGAAACTAGGTGATGTAGTATAAACGAACTTTAACATTTGTTTGCTAACAACTGATTTTCCAGCAATATTTTTTTCAAATAGTGAGAAATTAACGAAAACGAACATGTATACTATAAGTAGTAGAAACGAGAGTAGAAAAAAAAATCAAAGCACTCAATCAACATCAGTTTTATATTCTTTGAGACAAACCTCGTTTTGGGATCTTTCCTAGTGTCAATATAAATTAACTCTCAACTTCATTCAACTACAGAATTTGAAAGCTAATTCAAACACACATCCAGGCAGATTCAGATATGTTACCTATTATGTCAAAAAAATGTTTTTTAATGATGCTATAATGAATGGAAATACGATCCCATCTTTTGTCGATGACTCTAAAGCATTGACAAAAGATGGAATCGTGTCAGATCTGCAATCATTATAACATCACCAAAGGAAACTTTTTTGAATCAATAACATTTCTCTCCGATAATACATATTTTTCCTAGGCGACAGACAGATAAGTCGGCAGTGGCAGAACACGCACTCGGAGAAGGCAATCACGTAATTGCTTTTGACAAAACCCAATTGCTCGACAGGACTCTGAGCTTCTTTCCCAGATTACACAGAGAGGCAATAGAGGTACACAAACATTAAGACAATTTTAATCGAAAAGAAGAAAGCAATAAAGTATTGTTACCTGCATTGAAGAATACACGACCAAAACCAGTTAATAGAAAACAAGCCACGCCCATCACCGACACACAAAATGTCCGACACGAAAGTAGATATAAAGAGAACCAAAACATGAAGTAATTTGTACTGTGAGAACGAGAACATTGCGTCCGTTGCCTCATAGACTTTGATAATGCCTACCACAGCTGTAAGCGAAACGTCAGGAGTGAAAACCTGTGGACCACGGCAAATAAACCGAAAAATACCCCAGAATCAGTTACCTCCGACCGTAAAAGTTTACATTCTTAGATCACACACAAACAATTTTCTTCAACTATATTGCCTACACCATACCAAGATGAACTAACCAAGTTTTCCAGCAAATCACACACCAAACCATCAAAAAATGTCGCGAAAATCTCGGCGAAAATCCTTCTGATGAATTGATATCTGATGATAAAAAATATCATAAACTTCAACTGGAGTTGATAAAAACAAAAGCAAAATTTCTCAGACCATTACATGCTATTTTGGTCACCTTCATGAAACAACTCAATAATAGATGTTTACTTGGAATTGGCAACGGCGCATTGTGGCAGAAAAAAAACAAAACCGAGTGGGGAACTATGGGACCACTGTATTGAGAAAAAAAAATTGTTGTCATTGAAAAAAACTTATTATTTGCTCTCACGAAAAAATGCAACACCCTGTACATCTGAAACTAATTATTAAATGTGGCCATTGTGATGAAATGTAACATTCATCTGAAACATTTTTATCTTTTCGCATTATCCATATAACGGGCAAATCCGCACTATTGGAACAATAAGATGGCTTTTTCAAACTCAATTTTTTTATGCGAAAATAAAGGAATTGAAATTATGTACACAATACCTAAACTGGGACAGCTGGCCAATATGTGTATTGTTAGGTAGGTATACAACTCATTCCTACACATTTTCGTTCAGCATCATAAGTTCGATCATTGATCTGAGATGGTGATTTAGGTCTTCAAAAACACAAGGTTACAAAAACAATAACCAATACTCCATCTAGTGGTTCCCGTTATTTTCAACTATAAATTAATGTTTCTCTAAATGATTTCATGTTGAAACGAAAAGCTATACAACACGAAGAAATACCCTAAGGGGTTTTCCTCAATAAAAAACCTCACAAAAAGAGAAAAATTGAAAAATTCTTCTAGAGCATTCTTGAGAATATCCTGCAGAACATCACACATAACACAGGGCCTAGTCCGAAACTAACAAAAAATGTGAGTCCATATTCAATTTTGTCAAGGAAAAACTTTATCATGACTTAGGAGACATTTGCCTCTGAATTCCCCCCCCCCCTCCCCCCAAAGCATTGTTATTTATTCTAAATACAAAGTCGAGAGCAAAACAATCTGAGACATTCCAAAGAATATGAAGGTTTGTATTGTATTTTTCGGTTCGTTCGTTGTCCAGTGAACATTGCAGGGCTTTCCCTTTCGTGTGAACGGGAAAAAGTTAAATTTTATAGGCAAACGAAATTTTTCGAATTGGTATTCCAATCTTCACAGAACATATATTTTCTGCAGGGAAATTGTAAGTTGTAGGTAGGTACCTACTCCACATATTGTCGCATCTTGACTAAATATGTTTTTCTCACGGAACATTGTAATTCTAATTTTAATTTTTAGAACAAAAAATACCAATTTTCAACTGAGAGGAAGTAAAATTCAAATCAAACTTAATAAATATTGAAAATCACGAGAATCGAGACGATCATCGCCATCGAGTTTATTATATAATTGATTCGTTCATGTGAAAAAGAGCACACTGGAACCAAATACAATACAATGCTTTGGCTCGTCCACTTTTTGCGTGTAATTATAAAAGTACAGTCTGGCCTAAAGAACGGGCATCTCGCAGTTGTCATAGCGACGCGCTCTGATCGCGTACAGTTGCGGCATGATTTCGCGAAACAAACCGTGGTGGTGAGGCGGTGGGTGACAAGACAGGTACAGTCGGGGCATATCGATCGCCTAATCAAGAATGTTGCCCCTCTACTCATTTAGAATGCGTTAAAAGCCAGAGGAATGAAATAATTGAAACCCGTCGAAAATGTACCGTGGCCAGAGCGGATTGTATGTTTAAAGGGGAATCAGTACTCACATTGGTGTTTGTCAGCTAGTTGAATCAGCTGGCTAGGCAAATCCCTTCTTCGGTAGAAACACATTACCTTTGCTTCAACGTTGCCTGATGCCGTTTTGTTCAATTCTTCTATGCGACGTATTTGGTAGGGCGACGTTGAAGACGTCTCGAAGTAGACGTAATCTAGAAAAATTATTCAATCAGCGCAGCACTTGATCTTTGCTTTTTTTACGGAAGCTAGATATTCTATTTGAATGTCGTACAAGTAGTACCAGTTCGATAATTGAAATCAAATTCAATGGACGTGGTTCATTGTTCTTTCTATTTTTAAACTTCGTAAAAATAGGTTTCATATTTGAAAAAAAATGAAAATTGGGAAAAGTTTGATTTCACCCCAAGAGCATGTTAGATAATATTATTTTCCTAAAGGAGCTGCAAACTCAGTATGAACAAAAAATGCAATGATAATAATTATAGACTCTGAAAATTTTTAGAGTCGTGATGAAAATTAACCTTCATATTAATTTTGTCAGGTGTAATGAATTATGAACCAAAGACCAAGTAGCTAGACAGAGCTGACAGTTCAACAATTGTCAAATGTTATTAAAATTATGCTCGATTATCTGATAAAAAAACGCAAATCAAATAATTAATTGATTAGCGTTGTCAAGAAGGCATAGACAAGCAGAGTGCAATCATCCCAAAGAGAACTCCTTCTGTTGAGCCGGTTTAAATGAAAACAATAGGGGTACTAACCTCCGACACGATACATATTCGCCGTCATCTTTCACAACACAAAAACTAATCCATTTAATTATAGCACTACACACAGAAACATGGTTAAATAAACGTTATATTTATTCAATGTTTATATCACTGTACGTAATGCCACTACCAAGCTCAGAAGCGCCATTTTCCCTCTTTAACAACTACAACACATATGTACACAGAACACTAACAAAAGCACACGCTACACGCTAACGCTATCTAATCACTGTCAGAAAGAGAAGAATGGTGTTCTGTGTCTATGGAATGTTCTCTCCTGTCATAACCAACGTTCGTATATGAACGTTGAGAGACCGCAGATTAATGGACCGCATCTGCTGCTCGAGCTTCAACTTTTTCGTTGCTGCCACAAAATTTATGAAGTTCAAAGTTATGAAATTCACGACAATAACGCTGGTTGTCAGTTGTCATTCGGATGCCATTGTTCACTACTGGGCGAATAATTCTTGAACATCAAATGAAATGACTTAAGAATTTGAATTCATTCAATTATGAAATCCTCATTATAGACTCGAGTAGTTCCTTATCACAAAAACACAAAAAGGTATTATTATCATAAGCCATACTGCATGGCATGGGTTTGCATATTGCTGAACTAATGGAGTGGCCCTAAGATTCCTAAGAGAGACAGGACTGCAGAGTGAGCAAGATACACCGCGGGCATGTGACGTCACAAGACAACTGTCAGTCAGCCTGCTGGACAAACAAACCCTACTTCCATAAGCAACAATGGTAATTTAATGAGATTATTATCGTAATTACGAAGAAATTACGGGTTTACCCTAATTTTGGGTATACCCATAGTGTACCTGACATACATAAATGTATAAATTTTGCAATCTATATTCATTATTCTTGCTGCTTGCAAGGAAATTGTATGTGAAGTGGCTGATAAAAGTAATTATTTCAACACCTTGTCTATGGATATCCAGAAGAGATATTTAGAAAAACTGAAGGAAAGTAAGGGATGTGATCCTTATTTATTGAAATTTGGGGATTGTAGTTATGCTGTGAAATACTTTCCAAAAGTGACATGTTGTACGACATTATAAACTATTTTGTATATGAGAGTGCATGCACAGAAGACTTCAAGACTATAAAAGTTTGGATTCATATAATATGTTTATATCTAAATGGATTAGAAGGATTGGAATGATTCTTGTGAAAAAAATACTGATAATGTACTTTAATAAATAATAATTTTGAAAGAACAGATTTAGGATATGTTATATAAGGCTCTACAAAATTATAAACCACAACCATCCTTTCATATGGTAATCCTGTATAAAAAAGGCATTTAGATGAGTTATGCTTTAGACTTCCCAATGGGAATGATTAAGTCTGCAAAGTTTCCCGGAGATGATGGATTTCACGATAACAATTCTGCAACTCGAAATCAATATCGGGACATAGGTGTTCACCAGAGTTTTTTGCATGTTCCACTCCTTCAACTGGTTAATTTATATCATTCAGAGTTTGATTTTGCTCATCAATAAGTTTCAAGTTTTGAACAGCTGGATCATTATTCACACAAAGAATCATCATCAATTTTATCCATATCAACTGGAATATTTGCGATGTCATTTTTATCACGCTGCTCCCTACGATACAATCTCTGAATGCTTTGAACTGCATTGATATTTGTTTTGTAGCCAAGTAATTGATTCGGTATCCAGTCTATATTGTCAACATCTTTGAGTGCACTTGGCTTGTCTGAAATGAAAAAATAAAATTATGTTTCCTAGATTCTTTGAAAATATCTCTTACAAAATGTTTTGAACACAACCGTTGCCCATTTCAACTTATAAGAAGTTGAATCTGCTCTTCCAGTTGCCTGAATTCACATCTCTTTTCAGCAAGAGGATTGATCTTTTTTCTATTGTCGAAAATAGAAGGGAATCGATGGAATGAAACATTATGTCTGCCACTATTACTTCCACATTTCACAATCGCACAAAATTGAGCCTTTATTGAGAAAAAAGATTTTAAAATATGACATAAACACACACTCAGCATAGGTAAATCAGATTTGTATGTCCAGCAGGCTGGATTGACAACTGTCATTTACTGTCGTCTGTCAGATATGCCCGCGGTGTATAGAATAGTTCAAGTATAACCTCTAAGCGAATTCCATCCTCAATATTAGGCATTCCAGATACTTCTTAAAAATGTCAAATGAACCGAAATGAACCAATTCGGCGCCATCTACCCCCCAAAAACTATCGTTTGTTTTTTGCAAATGAGTGTTTGATTGGTTGAAACTTGTTTCAGCCACCCAGACATCACGTGATCTGGAATGCCTGATAGCTGATAAAGAGAGATTGAGAAGGATACAGTATTTCAAGTCCCAGTATACCATAGCCAAACAGTAGAGAAATTTAAATGTGAATCCTTTGTTCTCGAGGGTCAAATTTCTGTGACCTTCATTCTGTGCTCGGGGTGTGTAATGTCATTTTGTGGCGGTAAATTTGAATGTACAGGGTACCAAGTATCAAATCAGTATGTTATTTCACATCATAAAATTAATATTTTGTTTAGTATAACGTTTGAAATGAATATGAATAATCTGAAATTCTCAAGTACCTTCAATAGCTATTCCACTTTTCTGTTGCTTTTTTCCTTCAGTCCATGTTTGTTAGAACGGTATATTCGATAACTAGGAAATAAAAAGCTTTCAAGAGGATGTTTTATTCGCATCAGCTTCAAATATGAACAAAATATATATTCAGACATTAACAATGTAGTAAAGACTATAAATGACTTAAAACGATAATTTTTTTGTTCTTCGATTTATTAGTTTTGCTTTTTTTCAAATTACAATTTGCAAATTTCAATGTGTGGAAAATTCTAGAACTTTCCTTTCTTGAAGTGAAATTCACACAAGAGATAGTTGTAATAAAGAGCGTTGGAAGATTTTTTAAGTGAATCCTCTCGGTGACATGCTTCACCCATGCCCCACAACTGAAAGAGAGTTATTCGATATTGAGATGCATTTTTATAAAGCTAGTATTTCGACGCAAATTAGCTTGTATTTAAAGTTCTGCAATTTGTAAAAAATATATGAAAAATTTAAAGAGCTTCTATTCTACATAACACTAATGGCTATTACCTTTCGACATCCTTCGGAAACCTCAGGAGAGATGATAATTTGTCTCTTGCCTTCGACAAACATCCGCGATAAGCCGATAATTTTCCACCTTGGTAGTTAGCCATGATAATTCAAAATACAATATTTTAACACACATTCAGTGCTATTATATGGTGGGCCATTGAATCTTGAATAATATTAGATTATTGAAAAAGATTCAAGAATCATACTAATTGGAATTATGGTGCACCCTTGCTATCAATATTATCTACTAGATATTTCAGGAATTGAATATTATTCAATAAATGGCAATAAATGCTATTACGGTGACTTCAATGGCTTTCAAAATAGACATTGAATATTGAATAAGTAGTAGTTGGGGACTACTTGGGTGAATTGAAATAACCTGAAAGTTGAACATGGACGTGAAGTTTATATTAATGAGAGCTCTCCATAATATTATAATATAACAATAAGAACCATTTCAAGTCGGATTTGAATTTTATATTGTGGATGAGAGCGCCCCATAATGAGGAAAAACAGTGAGTTGTGTTTTATTAGAATCATCGGAATATTTCAAGAATAATTATTTACAGGAGGAATTATAGAATACGGAGATTAGAACTTAGGGATACCTCAAACCCATTGACAATCCCGGAAGAACGATTCAGGGAGCTGTACAGACTAAAAAGGGAAACAGCTCATGCTCTTATACTTATAACTCAAATTACCCCTAGAACAACGGCAGAGAGGAGAAATTGCCCTACCAAATAAGTTGATTGTGCTATGCGCTCTTAACTTTTATGCACAAGGGTGCTATCAATAATCAGTGGGACAGGATATAAATATGCCAATGTGCCAATCATCTGTTAGCACCTCTATAGAACAGCCCCCAGATTCTATTTCACGAATTCGATTGTCGAGTAGCTCAGACTGTGACTGTAGCATGAGCTGTACTGAAAATATACGCATATTTTAAACAATTCGATAATCGAATTCGTGAAATAGAATCTGGGCTCTGGTGACTACAATATTGAACGGCCATTTTGGACCTGTTATTCGATTTCCCCGAACAGTAGAAGAAAAGGAGATACAAAAGGAATTGTTCATGAGAATGCCTAATGGTGTTCCTGGGTATCATTGGGGCAACAGATTGCACCCACATAAGAATACACTAATCGAAAATTGAACATAAACAGTATACAGGGATATTATTTTTGAATAGGAAGAAATTCTACTGTCTTAAGACCAAATGTAATGTTGGTGCCAATTTGAAACTGTTAGCGATAAATGCTCGTTATCCAGGTTATGTACACGACAGTGTAATTTGGTTAACAAGCGTAAAAAATACGACACGTCAAATAGTTTTGACAATGGTGACCAAAGCTCTTGGTTACTGGGAGATGGTGGTTACCCTTTAGAACCATGGTTAATGACCCCTGTTGGACAATTAATGCTTGTACAATATTATATAATATTTGCATGGAGAGAAGAGACTATATGGAGATATTGGTGAAAAAAGATATGAAAATATTGGTGAAAATATAATTGACGACAATTCCGAGGATTGGATTCCCCCCAATGCCCAACAAAATCACAATGAAGGATAATTTATTGATCAACGCACAATCAATGACTATTTTAGGGTGTTGTAATTTTTATTTCAATAAAATTACATTTTTTTTTCCTAACTGAAGTTTCTCTAAGAGTTTGTAAGGCCCTCTGAAAGATTTTTTTTTTGGTTTATGAATGGTATGCATGAAGAATTCTTTTTTCAGGCATGGATTTTTGTAATTACGTTTGCTGAACAAAATGTAACCTGTTGCTTCGTAGTACATTTTGCAGGCTCCTAAAAAATAAAAGAACTGTATACATAGAGGGTGAAATAATGAATATACATTTTTAGAACAATTTACTATGAGAATTGACTCTGGAAAACTACAGTTTCTCTATAACGGAAGAAACAACACGTAAAAATTCGCATACCAGTTTGAAATGAGCTCTCTGGATATCGATTAATCCCAACTCTCTTACTTCCATTCCTTCCACACATATTTGTCCTTATAAGTCTAATAGTCAAATCAAGTTAAAACTAATAATATTTTTATCAATTTTCACGTTGTCAGTTAGTTCTCGTCATAAAAATACCAAAAAAATACTCTCCTTCACAATTTTGCTATTGAAGCATTGCTTACATGTCAATTTAAACATGTAAGCGATGCTTCAATAGCAAAATTCACTCTGCTGTAAAATTAATGTCTACTAGATTTTTCAGGAATATCATAATGGCTCACCATAATATGCCATTGAATCATATGTCGACTATTTTCAACACTCATCAATCAATATTTATAATTTTTCAATGTTCACGATAATAGACCTGAAGTTGGTGTTCTGTGGCGAGTGTCTTTACTGGGCCCTGATTCTAAATTCTCGGATTTCGATTGTCGAGTAGCTTAGACTGTGGCTGTACCATGCGCTGTGCCGACTATATACGCATATTCTAAGCCACTCGGCAATCGAATTTGAGGAAACAGAATTCCACCACTGTATGGTTATGGTATACTGGTTTCAAGTCTAGAATTATCATTCTGTCCTTCATAATAGGTTTGTTCTAGCAACACATTTGACCGTTTGGAAATTGGTCTGAAGCAGTCAGAGGCATGCGCAAGATGAATATTGGAGAGCGAAATTTATTTTGCGCATGCCTCTGACTGCTTCAGACCGTTTGGAAATTGGTGCTAGAACAAACCTAATAATATCACTTCAATATGCATATCCTTTCTCTTTCTATTGCATTCCGCATTGTGATATACGGAAAACTGTCATAAAGGCCAGTACATTTGTTATAATATCTATGGTGTTTATTAGGCTATGCTGTCACTCTGTGCCGATCGCAAAGTTGCATTTAAATCCCAGTATATCCATAGCGCCATACAGTAGAGACACTTAATGTCAATCTTTTGTTCTCAAGAGTCAAACTCCTGTGACCTTCATTCTGTGGTCGGGGTGTGTAATGTCACGTTGTGGTGGTAAATCTACATTTACGTGATACTAAGGATTAAGGATATGTTCCGTATATCGTTTCCAAGAGAGAGAGATAGAACCACTCTAGTTAACCGAAACATATACAGAACATATGCTGAATAGTACTCAGTATGTCATTTTGCATATTAAAATGAATATTTTGAATAAAATAAAGTATGAAATGAATGTGAGTAGCTATAAAAATGAACAAATACACTTTATTTGTTAACAAACACATGGAACGATGAATTAAGTTGATTGATAACACCTCGAGATGTGAAACTGCCAAAGTCGGTGTTCTGTGGCGACTGTCTCTACTGTTTGTGTATGGCCACAGTAAGCTGCTTTTAGTGCTTTTAGCAGCAGTTTACTAATAGCCTGTTTCGACGATGCAAGTTTGTCGCTGCAACTCCAGAAAATTGCACGTGTTCATGAAAGTTTTTCGAGTTGCATGAATCTTTTTTGGTGCGATAAGTTGCAGCGACTTAGTTATTTCTATGGTGAATTTGTTGCCGCAAACCACAAATATGTGGTGGCATCATTGTGAAGAATGTTGATTTTGAACATTTCAATTATTTTTCGAGACTTGAGGAATCAAGTTGAGTATTAATGTGATTTAATCACAATATCAATTATTAGAAATGAATAAAATTTAATATCAGTTGTGATAATGTAGACGTTCATCTTGGTAACATTCAGTGTTATTTTTTAATATTGGCAATGCAAACTGACAGCTAGATGACATATCTCGCAGCGACAAGTCGCCGCGAGAAGTTGCAGAGTTGCAGCGATAAAATTGCACCGTCGAAACGGGGTGTAACCCAAAACATTACGTCAATGCCCAAAACTAACCCAAAACAAACTTAGCAAATCCAGTATTTTAAGTTTTGATGCTTTCAAATAGTTCCTCAATTCAATTCCAGAATTTCCAGAAGTCTAACAAAATTGAGAGGATAATACATGGAAAAAGCGTGGAAATAAAATATTGTATTCAAAATTCACTGGATTCAAGATAACTCAATGCTCAGTTGTATTAAGCCCCAAAAAGCAACAAATGGGAAGTGGGTATTTATCTGCTCCACGTATTGAAAAATTAATTCTCAACAGGAGTTATCAGTTCTCTCATCCATAAAAATGCTGATGCCTGTTGTATAATAGAAGTGCATAAGGTTATGCGTTTACGAGCAATTTATTTGGCATTTCTGATCATAAAAGTTACTCTGGTATATCTTATAATCTACAATGGTTTTTGGAAGGCAAAAACCGACGTTTCTCCTATAATAAAACTTGCTACCAAACCACAAACGAAACAAATTGGTAAACAAATTACGGTTATTATAAGAGAATTTGAACTTCATGAAAATGATGTGACTCTAACAGCTCAGTCTTTCATCAACCTCCTTCCGAATATACAAGTACTTATATTATATGATGAGCTGCCTTATCCTCCACTGGATATTATTTTCACCAACCACTCTGTAACAAATGTAAAGTTTGTGAAGTTATCGCCAAGTCTGAGGAATAGTTTTCTAGATCAGTATCCACTCATCAGTCAGATAAAAACAAAATATATTTTATTCGTACCGGACTCAACCAGAGCTCCATCAAGGCAAAGTTTACAGATAATGATCGATGAACTCTTCAAAGCACCTGGACACATTGTGGTTGCTACAGTGAGTAATCGGAGGACAGATCTTGACTGTTTCAGAATAAATGCCAACATTCGTGAATGGACTTTGAAACTTAGTCTGGTGAAAAATTTTGAGTGTGATGGAGTTGCTGGAAAACATGTAATACTTGTAGAAACTGACACCTTGAGAAGATTGCCAAATGCATTTTCTGTTCCATTCCCACACTCACTATATATCCAGACAGCAGCTATGAATGTGAAGGTTTGTTAGTTTCCATCTTTCATATATCATTAACTTTGAATTCCCCTATTGGATACACTGTTAGTTAGTTTGGTAAAGGTTTGTTTGAACTACATCACCTAGTTATACAAAAATTCGTTGGACCAACTTATGTATTTTGATCCGTTAAACACAGAAGTCAAAAAGCGGCGCTCTTCCTTCGATCGGAAGTTAAAACCCTTCAAAGTTCAAGACATATTGAACCTTATTTTTGCATTAAAAACGATGGGACCTCACGCGTTTTTATTTGTTACCTTCTTCACGCTGTGTTGTTTATTGTAATCATTAAAACATCTCGGCAATTTATGATGAAAAATGGTTAAAATTTGGTAAAGAGTGTTGAAGGAGATAGAATCATGAATGAAGAAGGTTGTGCAACAAAATTGGTTAGAAAAAAATACTGTGAAAAAAAAAAGAATGTGTTCTTCCAATATTTTAAGGGCCATGACTTGATACAAAGGGAGAGCACTGCAATTTGACTTCGGATTCGTGTTCAGCGTTAAAAAATATGGAAATTGGTTTAAAGATCATTTCAAAATTAGGTGATGTAGGCTCAAACAAACTTTTTCCCAGGGTGTATTTCATTTCGAAAATCTTGTTGAATTCTAATAATCTGACCTGAAATCCTAGGCAAAACCCTTACTTGAAATGATCACCTGTTCTTAATTCAAGCATTCAACACAATATTGCAGAAGCTCCAAAAACCAGTTGGTCCTCAACGGTCCTCAATATAGCCTCGAAAGTTGATTTTTCTGTTTGAACTTCGCTCTGAAATTTCATGCTGAAAATAACCATTGTTATTTTTGACAACTCTACAATCGTCTGAATACTAACAAATAGTTGAAATTCGATTAACATGCACACCAAAAATGAAAAAAAATTAATTGACCCACCCTAACAATGTACTTGAAATTATTTCGAAAATCAGACGCGTTGAACTTTCATCATGTTTTAAAAACTATGAAAGCACTCAATTTTCCACCCAATAGCCAAAAGGTTGCCAGATGTTCCAATCTTACAGATTATCTATGGAAATTGCTTCACTCACTTCAATGTCCTTAGTTTTGAAAGAAAAATCAACAAATGTCAATTACCTACTGGACCACTGTCAATAACTGGCGCGTTTATTTTATTAGGATGAATCCAACTCTTGCAAAAAAATATTTTATGTCCGGGCTTATTCATCTATTGAGTCAGGGAACAACCATTTGAAGATATGGAACTTGCTATCCGGAATAATAATTTTAAATATAGGTATTTTCATTTGAACGTCTTGTATGTGCTACTGAAAAGACAAGAATGATTTACTTATTGAATCAGTATTGTTCGATAAACAAAACACTTTTTCATATTATTAGATTTTTGTAACTTTGAGTGTTTTGTTAAATTTTTCAGTTTGTTGGTAATTACCATACAGGATATTTTGCATTGACTACGTTGGTGAAAGGATATTTTCTCGTTGTCTTTTTCGAAATTTTGAGATCAAATCTACCTTCATTTTATTCTTGTCATTATTTATTGTTGTTGGAGTATTGTCTGTTATCTCTCGATAAATGCAGGTGTTTCTCAGGGCTCAGTTCTGGTGCCCACTTTGTTTCTGCTTCATATCAATGATTGGCTGGATAAAACATCTTGTACAGTGCATGGTTTTGCGGACGACAGGACTCTTCATACTGGTTTTTCTTCCAGAGTCCCCTTATCAGCATGAGAAACCAAAATACAGAGAGGCATTAGCGTTAATACTACTCTTCATACCAGTTTCTCTTCCAGAGTCCCCTTTTCAGCAAAGGAAATAAAAATACGGAGAGGCAATAGCATGAAAATTGAAACAAATAATTATTTTTTCATATTCTTGGTATATTAATTGAGCAAGAAAAAGTGATTTCTATGTAATCCAGTGCCAGTCGTGCTATACAGGGGAGGGAAGCTGTTCAGATGGACTCTTTCTTTCTTTTTGTGAATGAATCGAACGTATTTGAATGATTTATACATACCTATCAACAGAGTCTATTTGTATTTTTTTACTGATTTTACTTCTTTTATAGAAGTTGTAATTTCTCGTTTTTGATTCGGAGAAGAAATCCAAAAAATAATTCAGCAAACGTCATTATCGTCAGTAGAGTACCTAATTTTCTGATTAATATCTTGACATAGAAAAATATTGAATGAAGCATCTTTTTAATATTTTCTTTCGAGGTTGTAGCGATATTTTCGATTGCACGATGTTTTATACCTACTTTCCCCCATTTTTTTACTTCATATACTACGGGTGCACAGAAAGAATTAAATTTTGAAATCGTAATATGCTGCACGAACTTTTGTTCTGAATTTATACAACGTGTTTCTATCAGAATAAAGTCACCATTTCCAGGGTTACGACAGCAAAAGCTATTTACAGGCTTGCTATACCAAAAAATTTGTTTGTCTCACAATATATTTTTTGTCTTAGTTTTTTCGAGTTCCCAACCTACCACAATTAATGTACCCCGACAAGTTGCTGCTTTAATCAAAAAACAGTTCCTCCTGAGTGAAACACGTTCTATTAGTCAGCAACTTCTCGTATAATTCGAATTTGACTACCTATCAAAAGTATACAAGAACTAATAATTATCTAAAGCATCGGAATTGAATCTGCTCCCGTTTTCACAACTCCTTCACAAATATTCATCTTTTAGTTAGTCTTTGGAACTCTGTCAACGATGATATTTGACATATCTTTTTTCTTCTTCAAGAGGGTTAGCCATGTTCGACTTGAAAACAGAACTCACAACTCATTAATCACTACAGTGAACCACCACATTTTTATGGGTTACCAAAAATACATAAAGCAAATCATCCTCTGACACCCATCGTGAGCTCTATTGGATCACCGTGCTAGAAACTGGCCAGGTACACATCTAATTGAAAAATAAGAACAGATAGAAATACAATCTGGGGACATCTTAGTGAGTTTCTATGTAGAAAGTCTACCAATCTACCTAAATTTGGGAATTATCAAGTCCAAATTAGAGAATGATGGAACACTGATCAATAGAACAAAGTTAAATGTAGATCCTATAATAGATATCCTAAATCTATGTACAGAAAAACATATTTTCAATTCAAAAATGATTTTTATCTAAAAGAATGGATGGCTATGGGTTCGCCTCTTTCTCCAGTTATGAGCAATATTCCTACTGAGTTTTTGAGGATTCTATCGTTTGAAGTTATCCAAATGGACCAAAATTATGGCGGAGAATTGTTGATATTTTCGCTGTAGAGAGTCACGGTTGAAATGAACTTGACATTCTCTTGGAACACCTTCACAAACAAGAACCAACAATAAAGTTCACATTGGAAATAGGAAATAATGATGAACTTGCTTTTCTAGATGTAGTCATAAAGAAATCAACACATCATGTAGACACGTGTATTTCGAAAGAAAACACATACCAACAGATATCTGCACTCTATCTCAAACCACCAGGTAGGTATATTACTAGTGTTTTAAGTTGAAAGTGAGTCATGCGAGAAAGATGGTATAGATTCTAAAGTAACTTTGGAAACATAACACACGAGTGGCATATAATGCTAATGCTTTATCCAACACGGGACAGTTGTGGCTGTCATTGTTAATGTCATTTTAACCAAGTAAAGTTTCAAATAACACACCATAGAATAAAAATGGTATGCAGTTCAACGGAAATGATCGATAAGGAGGAATAATATAACAGAAAACACAAAGGATTGTATTTGTCAAATTCCTTGTTCGTGTGGTCAAAAATATATCGGTGGAACATCCAGACCTTTGGAAGTGCGAAAGAGTGAACACAAGATGTACATCAAGAACAGACAGATTGGTGGTTCTAAATTATCAGACCACATTCTCACTGCCAATGGAGATCACACAATAGAATGGAATGACACCGAATGATGACAAAGGAAAGCAATAGCAGGACACGAAATTTGAAGGAATCTGCTTTTATCATGCTGCCTGAGGATACTTGCATCTCAATCAGTTCTGTTGATATAATTCGAACTTGGCTACCCTCCTTGAAAAACAAAATCATATGTCAAATATAAAATCTTTGACAGAGTTCCAAAAACTAACGAAATATTTGTGAAAGAGTTTTGAAAACGGAAGCACATTTGATTCCCAAACCACAACGAGAAGTATTCGATGATCATTAGATCTTGTATCTTTTTGATAGATAGATTTTGAGTTATACGAAAAGTTGCTGACTAACGTGTTCCGCTCAAAAGAAAATGTTTTTGATTAACGCAACAACTTCTGTACTTGTATGGATTCCAATATTAATTCTTATTTTTTCAGTTTGTGGTAGTTTAAGAACCAAAAAAAAACTGAAAAAATTCATCCACCACAAAATATGACTTTCAATTACAATTTTTTTAAAACTTTTATGAAGTTTGACTGTTTGTGATTGACATTTCTATATTGACATTGACGTTCTTCTGTCGAACATGAAGAGCAAAAACCAATGTGATTCTTGTTTTGAGTCAAATTGGATACGTTCAGATCCATAGGTGATGTGACTTCATCGTTTCAACGCCAAAAAGACTTTGACTCCCAAACGAATACTTTTGGAATGCATGAGCATCAGAAAAAACCTGTAGAAAGATTTTTGGCGGGATACCGTTTTAAGAATTTTGACAGAAATTTTTGACCGCATTGTTTTTGCGTTAATACGATAATATTCTGACTTCGTAAAACGGCAACAGAATTTCTTACACATTTATGTGCTCGTGCTGGCACCAAAGGTAATTACTGTTTTCGCCTAATCGGTAAAATTCACCAATTTCAAGGATGATTTATCATTCCATGGATTTGTATCTTTTCGTCCGTTAATCTTTAAGCAAACCACAAAATATTTTTACTCATTGTAATATCATTTTTCAGTAATCCAACTACTGTTATCTCGTAATTTGATTTTTTTTTCATTTCGAAATTTCAAATACCTTGATCACAACGTGACGGTAAGTTAATTCATTCTGGAAATTCTGTTTTGTTTTACCTGGAATAAACTGAATTTCTAAATAATGGGTGAGAATTTCGGAATGAAGACTAGAATTCAAAAGTTGAAATTTTAGGAATAAAGCTGAAATTCCGTTATAAATATATGACTGTAGAAAAATGAGTAACATATATATTTTTACTATTTCAGTTCATATTGTTTTTTTACGTGCGAATTATAAGGATTTTAGTGCATGTGAATGACTCTCTGAATGTTTTCAGTGTCAGTGTTTTAGTTTTCTTTCATTTCGTAAGTAGGTTTTCAGTTCTTTCATTTCCATCTCCTCGTCATTTGGAATAACGAGAAATAATCTTAACAAAGTTTGTATTTCCAGGCTAAAATCATCAAAGGCCTGGCATTTCACGAGGGCAAACCAGTATTACACTCTCATCACGCTCAGTGGAAACTGACGCAATCCGATCTTGCCAGAAAGAAGAATTTCTACAACTTATTCAACATAAAACAAGTCGTGCGAGAGACCGGCGTTACGGAGTGGTATGGCTGCACCAAAGAGACCAGTCGCTGCTTTGGACCTGTTTTGGGCTCTATGCCTTCCTACTTGTACGAAAACAAGTGGACCCCTCCTTGTTGCCTGTCCAACTTGAGAAAAACGGCTCGACATACTTTCAACGTCTTGGACGAAGCTGGAATCAGGTATTGGCTGGAAGCAGGCAGCTTACTCGGAGCGATGCGAAGCGGTGATATTTTACCCTGGGATCATGACGTAGATGTAGGTTTCATAAGAGAAGATTTGATGAGGTGCGTTTGGCTAAAAAAAGCGAATGACAGACCTGTTGTAGATCCTAAAGGATTTCTTTGGGAAAAAGCGACAGAGGGAAACTTTTACCGCGTCCACTTTAGTCGGACAAACAGAATATACGTGAACTTGTTTCCTTTCTATTCTAGAAACGGGTCGATGGTGAAAGATTCTTGGTACACTAGTCATAAAAACATGGAATTTCCTGAAATTTTTTTGCATCCAATGTCCAGTATTGATTTCGTTGGTAGGAATGTACCGAGCCCGAATAATATCAGAGATTTTTTGGAGCTCAAATATGGCAAGGGAGCTATCGAGAACCCAGAGTATCCAGATCCTCGTAAAATTACGTTTCCTTGAGTGAGCCAAGTTGTTTTGAAGTAATTAATTGAATTTTGTTAATATCACCCGTCAAGATACAAAAATACCCTAGTGCGTTGACTTATACATGAAAAATCTTAACTCCATATTCTCCATATCTCGCATTCTTGTTTTTTAAACAATTTTAACGTGATGAAATCCCTTTTAGAGGTCAACAGAGGTGCACTTCATGAATCTGGTAACGCAACTTCACATTTCCTGGACGCCCTACAGTTTTGTAGGTTAGAGGTATGCGGCATTCCAAAGCACTCGCCTGAAACAACTTATATTTCATGATTTCAAACTATTGTTTTTGCATACTCCTTTACTAGGAAAGTAACAATTATTGTCACTATAATGCTAGAAAAAATATGTCGAGCTGGGAAATTCTGAAAAACATTCAGTAAATGAAACTATCTTCTTTCGAAATATATGTTGCAACTATTATATATTTTCACCACTAAGAAATAATTTACCTGCGGTAGCTATTTAATATATTATGGATATGGATATCAGATTCGGAACTTTTATCACCACAAACAATGCAAAATGCTCCATTATAAAAGTGACAAGGGGTAAAAAATTCACTCAACAATAGGAATAGTAACGATAAAAATAGCCTGAAATAAAACGAACAAAACTAACTGGAATAGAACTTCCAAACGCATTCGAATACTTCAAATCGAACTATCAAACTGTCAAATTTGTCTGTAAGGGGTTAGCTTTCTGTAATGTGGCTTGTCTACAAACATTTTGTGTACTAATGATTCTATTGGTGAACGAAAGATCCTGCGAGAGAACTCGCAGTTTCATCATCACCTTCCGTCAAAAAATGTGAGCTCTGGCTTCGTTTTCTCAGATCGAGAGGAATTGACTAAACAAAAGCATATCAGTATGCATGTTGTCACCAGTGTTATGTCAGGTGATTCGTCCAATTTCCATTTAGAATATGGTATACCTAGGGCGCTAGTAGATTCTTGTTGGATGTTTTTGTTCTTTGAATATTAGCGCATAGCACCATACCGTTTCTGAATTCAAATCATTCCGTTACTGATAGTAAAGTTTATGTGGCTGAGGCGGATAATACAATGAATAATATAGTGAATTTTATGTATTCGTCTCGATTGAATGGAAAGATTCGATTGTGCAACAATGTCAGATAGGGATCTACGCTTCCCCAGAACGGGAAATTGTATACGCGCCTGCACAGTGTTTGGCGACGAATTTTTTTGAAAAATTCTTTGCTTTGCAACTTGATCCATAATAACTCCGAAAGTCTCGTTGTTTGAGAAAAAAAAAAGATTTTTGAAAATCTCATCTACAACAAAAATAGATTTTTGGGACGCAATGCACCGTTTGTGAGATATTATACGATACACATTTTCCACGATTGCAGTCAAAGGTCTCCCTCTCCAGCCATGCCTTATTAAATTGCTTTCTGGGGCATCCCCCATTCACTACGAATAGACTACAAGCGTTATTTTTTGTTATTCAAGAATCAGTATTTCTCGGGTATGCGTAAAACCGGATTCCGAAAATCACCAATATTACAGGAATGTAACATAAGAGCTCAGTTTCGGAACGCATGACCAAGATTTCGTTCCAATTTCGGACCATACCCTTAGGAGGAAGCATAGATAAAAACTGACTAGTTTAGGACGTTCAGGGCGCGTTCATCGATGTAGAGATAAAATTACCTGGCAGTTCTATCCTTGTCACCATCAAAAAATAGTCTAGCGCATCATCTCACTTCCTGTCTCTATCTATCAGGTAAATCATTTAGTATAAGTGGATATTGGGGCCAGTTGGACAAACTCCAATGAACTGTGGTTCAAGTGAATCAAAATCATTTGTCAAGCAACAAACGATCCTATTGGCTAATGCTTAGCAACTGAACACGGTTTACTTGAACAACAGTTCACTGGAGTATATAGAACTGATCCTGAAACATGCGCGATTTTGCGAGCACGAAGCGACGGTGCAGATAGAGTGCTCGAAATAGGGTTTCAAAGACCAGTTATGTTATTGCTATTTTTTTCATTGGTTCGCCTCGAAATGACCATGTTCACTACAAAACGGAGAAAACAATTAATAATGTAAAATGATTGAATTTCGTGATGTGCCAGCAAAGTACATACATTTCGTTTGTCGAAGAAATGAAAAAAAAAAAAACAAAATTAAATTTCGGGTTGCTGATGTTGCCATGACAGCTTTACTAAACGAGCGTTTTTTTGAGAGTTGGATAAAAACACGCTGAGTTGTTCTTGGAATAAGCAAAATAGAGTTCAAATGAAAAAAAACTGTCAGGGTCGTTATAAAGATCCCTTTCTAGTTGTAGCTTGTATTCCATCGTAACCAACACTAAGCTCAAGGGCTAGTTTCACATAGTATTGTGATCTTTATGGACATTTAACCAGCAACCTTCTGGTTGACTATTCTATTCAGCCAAATACCTCTAGTGAAATACATGTTAATCCCTAACCCATGGTTTGGATCTATTAGGTTACCAGATATTGTGAAACTGACCCTATGTGTTCAGTGAATTTCTGGCGTACTTTTGATTTATTCATTCGAAAAATATTTGTGCAGAGCGATGTTTACATATGAACATTTACAATAAGAACATTCTCATACAGATGTGGAAAACGAATATCGGTTCATGGGATTTTCGATGTTGAGCCAGCCAACAATCACAGTATTGATATTGATTGATTGCTGTATTGATAGAGATATTATGTCCATAATTTGTTGATGATGACTCCTCCATGTGAATTGAAACGCCCAACACCATAACATTTTACACACGATTGATTTCCGAAAGGAATATTTTTTATATCCCAGCGTCCACGATAATATTCATTTCAGCACAATTTGTTTTGTATCGAAGTATGTATATTACTGATTTTTTCTCCAATACCGATTACCAGTGAAAAATCTGAAGGCTAGACTTCTTACAGAGTTAAACAGCGATGAATTCCACTAGACCTGTTCAACAGATTATCATGATCAAAATAAACCTGTTTCATTGCTCACTGTTCCGTATCGTTATCAAGAAAACATCCTGTATTTGATTTTATATTTATGATTTTGATTGGTTCCAAGTAACCTTAGTTTTTGAAAATATTGATTGATATCACGACTGTAATTTGGAGAGTTGTCAAATAAAACGTCACAGTTTGTTAATTGAATTTGATGTAAAAACGGAATATTTTATTAACAAAGTTGGGTTCAGCATTAAGCCCACACATTGTTTGGTCCTTCGAGTACGTTTTGAACCAAGATATGGACAATAAGGAGCGAGAAAGAAGAAAGGGAGCAGGAGTAAACAAAAGCCTATCGGCAGACTTTCAATGGCCTGAAGGATTTGGAAGAGGGATTGGTGAAATGAAAAATCCCCGGAAAAATGGAAGCCACTTCACCACTGAAATGAAGGAAACCTCGGAAAAATCAAAACACTCCAAGTCTGCTGTGAGCTTGAAGTCCCATACTAGTTCCAGAGTCCTACAGAAGAGATTGAAATATGAAACTGAAAAAAAGAGACAAGAAATTGAACTAGAGAAGGCAAGATTGGAAAATCAACTTCGACTTCTTCAACTCGAACATGAACTCCATGAAGAGGAAATTCGCGAAGCGGAAGAAGAAAGACGGAGCCAAAAACTGGGATTGAAAGACGTCGATGAGTCAAGCATGTCCAGGGTCCAGGAATGGGTGAACAAATCGAGAGAAAATGGAAGTGTTTGGAATGGATCGAATGTTGAACCAAATACATCCAGAGGACAGAAACAAGAGTTGCAAGGTATTCAAGTACGGAATGAAGATTCCCCGGGTAAGCCATTTGATGATTTCGTCCAGCCAGGTGAAAAGACAGGTAATGAGATCAATATCAGTCAGGTAAATGCGGGGAATAATCAATCAAATGAAGTCCAGTTGTTGTGTCAGACTATAAATAATCTTCTGACACATAGCAATAAAAGTTCTAACGACCATTTCCAGAATAAAATTTTGGCGCGTCAAATTATTGAAAAAGATTTACCAATTTTCTGTGGAGATCCTGCAGAATGGCCATTATTTTTTGATCAGTATGAAAGAGTTTGCAAAATGTGTTCATTCAGTCAGGAAGAAATTATGATAAAACTCAGAAAATGTTTGAGGGGGGAAGCAAAGTCGGCCGTAGGTGGTATGTTGCTTGTGTCGGAAAATGTGCCAATGGTGACGGAAACGCTAAAAATGAGGTTCGGCAGGCCCGATGTGATTATTGAAGTTATCATATCCAAAATCAATTGCATTCCATTCATGAGAGAGATAAGTATAGAAAAATTGATTATTTTCTCTAATGAGGTTAGGAATTTAGTTGAAACAATGAAAAGCCTGTAGTCAACAGGACATATGAATAATCCACAACTTCTGAAAGATCTGACAAATAAACTGCCTGATATATTGAAATCAAATGGGGTGAATTTTTTTTCAGTAGGAAAATAGAGGCGAGCATCGAATTATTCTCCTCTTGGTTAGCAGACATGGCCAACGCTGCATGTTTCGTTTACACCCCCAAAGATGTGAAGAAATATGAAGAGCCGCCAAAGAATTTCAAAAAAACGAGCTTCCAACAGCATCCACAGAAATGGCAAGGAGCAGTCCTGAGTACTACTGGAGAGGAAATGAAAAAATGTAGGTATTGTGAAATCGGAGAGCATCGTACTTCAAACTGTCCAAAAATGAAATTGGATGATGTCGACACCAGATGGGAGTTGATCAAAGGTAAAAAACTTTGTTTTTGTTGTTTGGGTGAGAATCATCAGAAGTTGAAGTGCAAATACAAAAAAGAATGCGGTGTAGGGGGATGTAAATATAAGCACCACAAACTACTACATAATGAAAATTTGGCTGTTGAGAGAGAACCTCGTGGAAACGATGGCGAAATGGTAAACACTGTAAATAATATGAATAATATTTCTAGGCAAACGGAAGAAGCAGTGATGGCAGTTCAACAGGAAAAAAGGAGCGTACTGCTGAGGATGATACCGGTGAAATTATTTGGACCACGAGGACAGATTCGTACGCTAGCCCTTTGTGATGAGGGATCCACTGTGAGTTTGATTGAAGAGGACATCGTCAGAAAATTGGGTCTGAAAGGAATCAAGGAATCACTTTGTATCAAGTGGACTTCAGATATATCTACCAGATTCGAGAATTCACAATGCCTAGATCTTCAAATATCAGGAGTAAGAGATTCTAAACTTTATTGTATGAAAAATGTCTATACAGTGGAAAATATTTCATTGCCAATGCAAACTATTGAAAAAGAAACCTGGGAGATATATCCTCACTTGAAAAATTTGCCGATTACCGAATTTAGGAATGAAAATCCAATGTTGTTGATTGGTCAAGATAATATCGACCTAATTATTCCCAGACGAATCCAAACTAATTGCAAAAATGAAATATTTTCTCCTATTGCAACAAAATGTAGATTGGGTTGGTCTCTGCATGGCCCAATTGATCAACCAAAAATGCAAATGATAGAATCTCTCCATTTTTGTAATAAGACAAACGACGAGATATTACATGATTTGGTGAAACAATCTTTCTCATTAGATTCATTCGGTATTTCATTACCTAAGAATACTCTCACTTTGGAAGAAAGGGAGGCAATTGAAGTAATGAGAAGAACAGCTCGAAGAATTGGAAATCGTTATGAAATTGGGCTCATTTGGAAAGATGAAAATCTCAAATTACCGGAAAGCAAAACCACAGCATTACAAAGACTAAAATGTATGGAAAAAAAGTGCCAAAGAGATGTAGAATTCGGAAAAGCCTACTGTGAAAAGATTGACAGCTATATCAAGAAAGGATACATGAAAAAACTAACACATGAAGAAGCTGCAATTGAACCGCCCCACACATGGTATTTGCCTCATTTTGCTACCGTGAATCAGAATAAACCTTGCAAGATTCGGATGGTATTCGACGCGGCCGCCAAATCCCATGGCTCAAGTCTGAATGACTATTTATTGCCAGGACCGGATTTACTCGCTTCACTTGTTGCTGTTCTGATCAGGTTTCGTCAAAGGAAATTTGGATTCGCAGGAGATGTAAGAGAAATGTTTCATATGGTAAATATCAGAGAAAAAGACCGATGTGCCCAAAGATTGCTATGGAGAAACTTGAATGTTGATATGAAACCGGAAGTGTTTGAGATGCAGGTGATGATCTTTGGTGCAAAATGTTCTCCAGCATGCGCGCAGTATGTGAAAAATCTGAATGCGGAGGAAATGAGCCAATCACCAGAGATCTTGACTGCTATAACAAAAAAAATATATGCCGATGATTACTTAGACTCCACGGATACTGAAGAAGAAGCTTTAGCCAAAGCAATCGAAGTAAAACGCATTATGTCTTTGGCAGGATTCGATTTAGTGAACTGGATTACCAACGCTCCACTTGTCAGATTAGGATTCAAAGGCGAAATGAGCGAACAGAAAAATATTACGGAAACTGGACAGGAAACTCAAAGAGTTTCAGGTGTATGGTGGAATCCTGAAACAGATACAATTTGTTTCAAGCTATCACTGGAAAGTACACCAAATGGAAGCAAAATTACAAAAAGGAAAGTTCTTCAAATCGTGATGAGCATTTTTGATCCTTTAGGATTTTTAGCTTTCCATACAATTGGTGCAAAAATTTTATTACAGGACATATGGCGAGCAGGTGTCAGTTGGGATGATCATATTCCAGTCAATTTAAAGAAGATATGGGACGATTGGCTATCGGAATTGAAAAACCAAGCCACCGTAGAAGTTTCACGATGCTATTCTTATCTTATACCGACTGCTGCGTTGATAGAATTGCATATTTTTTGCGACGCCAGTGAAAAAGCTTTCTCAGCAGTGGCATATTTGAGAATAGTTGGTCTTGACAAAATTGAAGTATCATTCGTGATGGCAAAGTCAAGAGTTGCTCCACTGAAGCCATTATCTATACCCAGGATGGAACTCCAGGCTGCTATTCTGGCTACAAGACTTTCGGAAACACTGACAGATGAACTGGAGATCAATATTGGTAAGCTGACTTTATGGTCTGATTCAAAATGTGTGCTAGGGTGGATAAGAAACGACAATAGAAAATATAAACCATTTGTTGCACATCGAATTGGAGAAATACAGGAGAAAACCAATATTGTTGATTGGCAATGGGTTCCAACACATCTGAATGTGGCAGATGCAGCAACTCGACAACATTCCAAAGACAAATTCACGAAAATTTCGAATGTTTGGTTGGAGGGGCCAGATTTCTTGAAAGAACCTGTAGAATTGTGGCCGGAAGAAATCAAGTATTGTCCACAATCTGAACAAATTCATGAGGAGTTGGAAGAATTGAAAATAGAATTCACAGGAACTTGTACTCAAGAGTGTGAGTCAGGTTTGCCAGGAATAAAAAGATTTTCGAACTGGTTGCGATTGATAAGAGCTACTGCCTGGGAATTACGATTCATTGAAAATCTGAAGAAATTGAAAAATAGGAATTCGCATTCAACTTTGACTGTAACAGAACTTGAAAATGCTGAAAGGCGATGGATAGTACAATCACAAAAGGAAAGTTTCGAAGAAGACATGGAGAATATGACCAAAACAGGAAATTTGAGGAAAAACAGTAGACTTAGAGGATTATGCCCGGAAATAAATGGAAATGGAATTATGATACTAGGTGGAAGATTGAATTTAGCAACTTTTTTGGATGATGAAATGAAGAGACCCATTATCTTGTGCCCTAGAAATTCCTACACCAAATTATTATTGAAATTCTATCATAACAAGTATGAACATGTTGGAACAGAGACCATTTTAAATGAAATTAGGAAAAAATTTTGGATAATTGATGGACGTGCTGCCTTGAAATCCATTAGAAAAACTTGTCAAAAATGTAAAAATGAGCATTCGCAACCCAAACCACCAATTATGGGCCAGTTGTCGTTAGTACGTATAACACCTTGTATACGACCATTCATCAACGTAGGAATGGATTGTTTTGGTCCATACATTGTATCTATTGGACGAAGAAAAGAGAAGAGATGGGGCATTTTATTTACTTGTTTGGCAGTGCGAGCTGTTCACTTAAAAATGATAGCTTCCATGACTACCCAGCAAACCAGAGTTCATCCCTGGGAAGTCGCGAATAATTAACAACAGGAAAACGACTTCCAATGCGATGTTCAAAAAACTGTAACCAGTAATTCCTGGCGACTGTCGAATGTCCGCGACACCGAAGATCCCATGGAAATCCATGAAACTTAGCAACAAACCCATTTTGCGGAGTTCAACGGAATGTTTAAAAATATCCACTTTGTGAGTCCCTGTATCTTACTGAAAATAACATTATTTCGCATTGCACTTCCATGTTCAACGGAATTTCATTGTATGACATTTATGCGAGTTCACTTGAGGAATGCTGTGAGAAGTTACAGTGATAACATATATTACTCTAAATTCATTTCTGCATTGTGAATTCCATAGAAATCCCATATTGATATACTTTTCACTCTTGCGAAGTCACATGTGATTCTTTTTGGGTACCAACTTCGATCATTGATGCATGTGTCTGCTTATATGAAGACCTTCACATGAAGGAATATGTTTGATCAGACATGCTCCTATAAGTGAGTGTCTTGATATAAGACAGGTGTGTTGATATCAAATGAAAAACATACTAAACATTAAAAACATATATTCTGCATAAAAACAACACTTACAAAAACAAAATTGAAAATACAAATGAAACGAATATTCTTCTCCGAGTGTTTCAGTCTTCTTCTCTGTCGACTGGACATCTCTCTCCAAGTCTTACGACATGTTCTTTCTTCCATTACCTTGTTGAAATAAATAATTATTGTGAGTACTGATACTTGTATTAACAATGTTTATTCATATATAAAATGTAGATTATATACATTCAACCAGGTCAACGCTTTGATACAAAAATCTGACTTCATGAAACCTCATTCATCAATTCTCAACTATTGAAATAATCTTTTGAGGTTTTCGTTAATTGAGATCACGAATGATCCAAGATGAAACATGAACCTACATTCTAATAATAAGTAAACGTCTCACCTTTTAATTCTGCGATCTGCTGATGTTAAAACTAATTGCACTGCCAGTTTCATTCACACACACAAAGCAAATTATAAAACGTCATAATCATAAGATTGTAGATGATAATTTCACTATCACGATGAAATTCCCAGCAAGCAGCAAACCCAATATATGTCAACTGTCAATCCGCAATCTTTTCAGTGTGCTAACAGTGCTACCAAACTTATTGAAAAATGACAGTTGTCAAATTGCACCAATAGTGAAGCTGGAACTTGGACCTCCGTACAAAACGAGAACAAATATTTCAAAAACATATTGAACTGCCAACTATACCAAAGCGCGAAATTTAAAATGGGCTTGATATATTGTGCTGCAATTCTTGAGTCATGCGGATTTGTTTTCATACGAATAGAGTGTTTTAGAGATATATGGACTAGATGTGTTAATAAACTGCGACACAACACAAAGTCGTATACGGATTCATTTCAAGAATAGCAGCCCTGGAGAATGATCTCACTCGAATATAAATTTAAATGATTCATCTCAATATTCTCAATTATATTCCAAAAACAGCTTGCTTGTATTATGAGAGAATTCTGTCATAAATTTACTTCTTGCCTAAGTAGATACCAATTGTTGGAAATCGAGAGGCAATTACAACAATAATTCTCAGAGAACTCTCTCACGAATACCTGAAAACTGACCAATTGAGTAACAATCAGAATGTTGATAACTTTACCATCCGGGCAAGACCTATGGTTTTACTAACGTGTACTTTATTTGAATGTTTATAGAGAAACTTGTCATATACCTCCCAGGTAAGTAACAAACAGAATTCCCATCGAGACTTTACTGAGCATTCGAAATTACAACAAGAAATCCTATGACAGTCGTTGGTAAGTCCCAAAAAGAATTAACAATAAGTATATAAATGGTTCGTCCTAGCGACTTCTGTGACTTCGCTGGTTTACTGGGTACTGATTCTGCTATTTTAGCTATCAGAAGATTTATTTCTAGGCGAGGACACCCAGCAAAAATACTTTGTGATAATGGCACGAACCTGAGAGGAGCAGCCAAGGAACTCCGAGTGGCTTCAGAAGAATTGAACGAAACGGAAATATCGAACTTCACAACAAGCAGGGCCATAGAATTTAGGTTTATTCCACCAGGAAGCCCACATATGGGAGGGGCATGGGAAAGGTTAGTTGGCTCCATAAAGAAATCTCTGGGAACAGTAGTCTATGGACAATCATTGAAGGAAGAAACACTCTTAACACTTTTTATAGAAGCTGAATCTATAGTGAACGCAAGACCTCTAACTCATGTGTTCGTCGATCCAAGAGACCCCGAAGCACTAACCCCAAATCATTTCCTAGTTGGATACACACAAACAGAAGGACCACCAGGATATTTCGACTCAGGCAACAACCTGAAGAAAGAGTGGCGAAAATCTCAAATGCTTGCAAACTCTTTTTGGAAACGCTGGTTGAAAGAATACCTACCATTGAATAGACGCAAAAAGTGGATTGATAACCAAGAACCCATAAAACCTGACGATATTGTGATCATTGTTGATGAAAACTCTCCACGGAATCACTGGCTGATGGGAAAAGTAGTGGCAGTTTACCCTGGTCCAGATGGACGTATACGTGTAGCAGACGTGAAGACAACAAAGAACACTTACAAGAAACCTGTGTCGAAACTATGTAAGCTAGAAGTAGAAGCAGTACTAGAAGATGAAGAATGAAGTTCTTCACTGGGGGGGAGAATGTTCCGTATCGTTATCAAGAAAACATCCTGTATTTGATTTTATATTTATGATTTTGATTGGTTCCAAGTAACCTTAGTTTTTGAAAATATTGATTGATATCACGACTGTAATTTGGAGAGTTGTCAAATAAAACGTCACAGTTTGTTAATTGAATTTGATGTAAAAACGGAATATTTTATTAACAAAGTTGGGTTCAGCATTAAGCCCACACACTCACTGTTGTTTGAGCAAACGCTTTCGTGTATGATAATTCGGGATATAATCCTTCGAACTACGGTCCCGTCATTCTCACTCGTCATTTGATATTCGTCTCGAGGTTCAAAATGTAGGAAACCCCTTGCCATCAACAATATATGAAATTTATTTTACCCAAACGAGCAAAAGACATGACCTTCGAATGAACTCTCAAAACAATTATTGATATGTTTGTAACGAAAACATCGATCTTCTGTACTTGTTATCAGCGCCTCAAAGGTTTACAATACTGTGCAAATTAGTTCAATTGTCTTACTTTCGTATGTGGTCTACAGTCATGGAGATGGTCTACAGTCATGATGATACTATCCGAAATAGATAGAAATGAAACGGTCGCCAAAAATTTGCAAAACCTCACCACTGGAAGTCCATGCTGTTTCGGTGGCTGGTTTTTGAGAAAATCAAGTGGATTGTTTGAGAAATATATTGAAAATATCATAAATGGAGAAAAAAACCGACATGTTACTCCACCAAAAATATCTGGTGAAGTGATGGACTTACATTCTAAATTAACTTAAAAATTATCTACAACGATGAATCATACTCAATGTGCTTCGTCACATGTATTTTAAATCTGAATCTGCTCGGGTATGGACTAGATAACAAGCTTTGAATTGTAGGATATCCCTTCAAATTCAGTTTGCAATTTCACTTCAGTGAAAATTCAGTCAAATTCAGTGTCATCAGTTGAAACACCAATTTTCCGACGTATTTGATAATAATGTAGGACTTTGCAGAAAAATTGAAGTTCAGTTTCAATTTTTGCCTGTGAATTATCCAGTGTTCAAGGAAAAACGTTCGGTTGCATATACTGCTATGTCTCAAGTGGAGGAAGAATTGAACTGACTGGAGAAGCTAAATATGATTACACCGATTGAGTATTCCGAATGGGCTGCACCCGATTGTCGTTATGAAGAAATTAAATAAAAATGTTCGTATTTGAGGATACTATTATTCTACAGGGTTGACCGTTCAATACCGTTGACATTACAACTAATGGACTGGCCTTTATGATAGTTTTATATAACATGACGCGGAATACATTAGAGAGAGAAAGGATATGTAAAGGACAGAATGATAATTCTATACTTGAATCACTCTATCCTTCTTAACCTCTTTTTATCCGCTACATTGAGGAAGGAATTCGCTTAGAGGTTATACTTGTAATCTATCTTGCCCATTCAATCAATTCAATGTTTATGAAGAAGGGATCTTAAAACTAAGTTTCTATTACAATTCATGCATAAAAAAAAAGGAATTCGATATTGAATCAATCCAATGTCAGATGTAAAAAGAGAAGTGTTCTGGATCAAATACTTTTTCCAATTGCTTTTGAAGCCTTTACCAAAAAAATCTTCAGTTAGTTTATTTGTTGTTATATATTAACACTCCATTGTATGAAATTGATTTTTTTCTGTAGTTTGGCTTGATTCTACTGATAGTACCTACTCAGATTTTTGGACTGCCTAGTTTTACATTTATGAATTGTTTCAATTGTGTTGAAGGTTAGAGAAGAATGTTTATTTTTAATCTTTACGAAATGGATGAAGGAACAAATTTATAATTTATATAAAGAGGTGATATTTAAAAGCTCATTTATCACATATAAATCGAAAGTGGGATATCGGCAAGGTTATTTGAATATGCATTTGATTGTTTTATTTTGCAGAGATTTAAGGGGACGTATGATCCTCTCTCTCTTAGGACCAGTCCATTTGTGATAATTCCTATGGTCACTACCTATTGCTAAGACCTGAAGATATATGTTCAGAAAAATTTCTAATTCAAGTATCTTCAGTGTTATTGATCTGTCACCCTTTTCTTCAAGTAGAATTTCATGAAAATTTCCGTCATTATTTGACGATTAATACTCATAGGCCTCTTCGTGTACAATCGGCTTCTGTTCGGAATGAAACTTGCTCCAGGGGTATTTCAACAAATGACAGCAGTACATGACTATATACACAGAGACTCAAAATATGGTTTAAAAGCAAAGTTTGAAAAATGGCGATTCGGTTTATTGTAAGTTGTTTGGACAAAATCACTTCACATGGAAACCTGGAAAAGTAGTTGAGAGAATTGAAACGTTATATATAACTTTCTCATAAAAAATACTGAAAGAATTGAGCTGCTCAGATTCCATGTAATTCAACTAGAAATGAGGTATGTAGATGAAGAAATCGAGTATGTACCAGAATTACTATGAGATAATCTTCTGGAAACACTTGAAATTTCTGGAAAAACTTCAATTCAACCCTCAACCGATTCTTCAGATAATTCAGTTGAAGAAGTTTCACCTATCTGATCTTATTGTCTATCTGACGAATATATATCTTTATGTGATGTGAGTGGAGATGAACGAAGATCAGAGCTGTTCGAATTCATGGCCAGTCAGAACAAGAACTGCGCCTATGCTTCGTTTAACAAAAGGAGGTACTGGAAGCACTCATTATGTTTAGATGATATTGTCTCTCCTGTTATATATACATAGTGACTGTCATAGATAGAAATATCACAAAGTTTCAAATTTACTTCTCATCCAGTAAAGAAATAGTATACAATCGTAATAGGAAAAATCGAAAATTGGTCTGTATTTATTTCTCATTAGGTGAACAATTTAAACAGTCACAGTCAATAAATTTCCATCTCAACGTGCTGTTTGCCAATCAAGAGTGTTTTTCAAACCATGTGGCTTGGGCCAGACAATCCAAAACAAAATACAGGATTATTGAATTGAAATATATTACTATAAGGTTCCTTGTGGTTACGACTGAGGACGGTTTTGGGACAGTAAATAGACCCTTTCATGTATTGGGGTACAGCTTGCCAAATCGTTCCTGCTCTAAACAGCGACTTCTTCGAACCGTTCTAGAACCGTCGTCAGTCGGGGCCAAAACAAACCTATTAAAGTAATATCGTTAACATTGCAGTATTAGCAGGTTCCTTTTCCAACTTAAGTAAGTGCCAAAGATTATATTGAATACAAATTGTCAAGTTCATGGAAACATTGAATATTCTGATAATAATTCATCATAGAAGAACTAATTTTCTTGAATATTGGCGAAATGAACTTGATTTCCTTCAAGAATTATGATATTCTATCATCTTCCATATTTTACTCAACTATTTGTATATATTAATATTATTATGCATCCTCATCAGTATCCGTGTAAAAACTACAAAATCTAAAAGTTCAACAAATTTGTTGGTTATTTCCCCATAATGTGTGTTATATTTTTAAAAAATTATATATATATCTGTAGATCTTTATTCAGTATTAATAAATTAATAATACATTATTCCGCTTCATTTATTGAATTCACGAATCCTCTGAACCCGCCGTATCATCTGGAAGTGTCAAAGTTACTGGTTCTCTGACCAAAGATAACAATTTATCCAGCTTCATGCACTGTAACGTCCATTGGTCCAAGTGTTGCTGTTTCTTGGGAGCCTTAACGGGTATTCTCAAATTCGGAGATAGCTTTAACGTTGTAACACAGCCCCTATAATTGTAACGTAGGTAAGTACACAATTTATGTTAGCAATATAATTGTTTCTACAAATGTCAGTAAAAGTATAATTTTTGACGCATGCTGTCAGTGTCTAAAATGCCATTTTATGACACTGGTGTTAAAAGTAAATCATTTTTAGCGCTAGTGCTAAAAGTGATTTTCGGTCGATATCCTTCACCCTTTCCTTCAAAAAAGTCACAAGCTTGTAATATCTGCTTGTCATGATTATTTATGCTCATCATCGACTTCAACATAAAGTAATTCGACCAAAGCGTTGACGATTTCCATAACTTGGACTTTTCTTCAAAGTATGCAAGAAGCACTTTTTCACTGGCCCCCTTGCCACTGACATTTTTCTGATCACACCATTTCAAGAAACGATCGTATGAAAACTCGTACTGTCGCTTTGACTTACTAGGCAATAATTTAAAAGCAGCTTTATTGGCAGCTTCTTCAATTTCCGGCGGTAGAAACTAATTTTCTGGATTACTTTCCATCGAAGAAACGAGAAAGAATAATTCATGATTTATTGACGTTAGTTGTCAACAAAGACAAATCAACAAATTCTGTTTTTGATTACCTTGGCAACTAGTTTCATGAATAGATTAGATGAAATTGGATTCAAAACTGATAATCTCGAGGCTATTATTTTATCAATTAATTATTGTAAAATAAGTATGCGGTAATTAGGACTCTCAATGGTGTTTGTAGAAAAGATATTGTATGATATACCTGCTAAAAGTGATTTTATTTTGTTTGAAGGGATGGAACACTCCGCCTTCGGCATCGTGTCCCAAACTTCCCTTCTCACAAAATAAAATATCACTTTTAGCACTGCTTATATCATATTTTAGTGTTATCATCGCCTAATTCAGTGTAATTGACTTACGGCTGTATTACTTTCGTCTACATTATTCGAATTGATTGACCTGGATTAGGTGCTAGAAAGATGCATATGGCCCTAGGAGCCACATATATTTAGTCGCGACCAAGAGTTGATCTGTATTATCAGGAACATTTCTATACATCGCGTGAGAAATAAGTCTCGAATAAATTTAATGAATTTAAATGACGGCATTCAGACGAATTAGAATTCAGGAATAATAATAAACTTCCTCGAGCGGGAATCGAACGCACAACCTTCTATAGCGTAGGATAGAGATACCTACTTTGAATCACGGGTATACTTTGATTTCAAATCATCTTTTGAATAATTCATTCAGACCAGTCCAAACATTGGGACGGGCACACTTGTGGACCGGTTTCGGGCTATCACCATCATCAACATAAAGTCGATGACTTCCCATAATTAGAATACCCTTCATAGTATCAAATCTCGACCAATGCTGATGCGAACAGAAAGAAGTCATTGCGCCATCTGCTTATGGACGAGGTATCCCAAAAGCAAACCGAAGTCGCCCATTCCTTGTAAAAGGAAAATCTTTGATTTCAACTCTACCTCGATAGAGGAGGACTCATAAGGGACAAAAACACGAAGCCCTGGTCGCCCGCCACTTAGTAGGAGCAGGGGTGAGCTATTCTGCAAGGAGCAGCAAATGCGGAGATTGGGGCTTTCTTTTCACCTTTCTCGATATAAACATAATGGTAGTATTAAGACAAAGTCAGATTCAAGATTAATATCCCTGGAAATAACTGTGCATAGAGTTTACTTCGAAAGCGCGTCTAAGACGTCCCGTTCTCGAACATTTTCGATTCTGATGAATGCAAGCAGGTTGAGGAAAATTGAGTATACAGAAGGGGAGAGAAGTGTCCTGAAAAAGTTATGAAGCATTCGAAAAGCTGTACTGCAATGGTTTGCGGTTCTCAAAACAGCAACTTGTTGCCACCCTATGTCATATACAAGTCTTCATTTATATGATCGATAGAAAAAAATGGCCCCGTTGGAGATCCATGTTGTGTAAATGCTTGTTGCAGTCAAGGGAGACGTCACAACCGTACTTCAAGTGGGGTGCTTGACGGCAAACGGCTTTTAGGAATTGGTTTAAGACTGTCCCTTCCATATGTAAAACATTTAGAAGGCAGAAACGTCTTGATAGAAGACAATTTATTGTCGCATATGGATCTCGAGGTTTTATGGCTATGCACTGAGAACGAGATTGATTTTATTAGGTTCCCAACAACACACCTATGCCAACAACTTGATGTGGGATTTTTCTGTCCGATAAAGGCAGCTTGGCATAACGTTTTATCGGAATGGAAGCTCCGAAACTTACGGCTCACAAGGTAGGTACTTCGTCGAGGGATATGTTCCATCCTTTCTCAAAAAATATTTAGATAGAATGAAAATCGTCACATCACGGAAAATGTCGATGAACTGAAAGCGATTGGTATATATCTAAAATGCGGATTTTGGGCTTGTGGCTTGTTTTCACTTGATCGAAACCAGGAAACTTCCCGACTTGTGAATAGAAAATCCAGGGGAATCCGTAGAGTAACAAGTATTCTGGGAGACCAAAGATTTGGCGAGTTCAGTGAGGAAGACAAGAAAACTCTGTTACACCAGAATGCAGCATTGCAACAAATGACGAAAATGAACTCTAATCAGCAGATTTTTCCAAGGAAGGTAACGAATCATCTTTGATCGAGTTAATTGAGGTCTTAAATTCTGGCGACAAAGAAAATGAACCGTTAGTAGCTGAAAAAGATCGATACCGAAATTTTAGAAGTAGGCCAATTTTTCCCAGTCAAAATCTCATCCAAACGCAAAAAAATCCAACAGATACGGGTGTGAGATTGTGGAGATTGAGAAGGACATCACAGTGGTTGCCCTCAAATCCAAGTTCAACCGAGTTTATGATGATACATCAGCAATCAAAAAGTTGTAGGTAAATGCGCAATTTGGATAAATGTATACTTCCGAATTTGTTCCTTGAAAAATTATCTACCAAACAAGATTGGTCTGAGATCTACACATCTAATATTCTCTTGATTTGAGAACTGCATAGTAACAATATGCGATAGCTTTGTTGGAATTGACCCCATAGTTTTTGCACAAGGAAGTTATTAATAACCATCGTCGTATCATTCTAATACCTTTTTCCATGAGGCCTTAAGAGGTCAGAAGAAAGGTACATCCAGAGGTTGTAGCAGGTGTGTCGAGTTTGGTGGAAAGAGCTCAAAACTGATACTGTTATTTTCGCATTCTTGTATTACGCTTACAGTGACGTGGCTTCTTGAATTTTCTCCGACCAGAACTTTATTTCCGTCTAGCTTTTTCGAATGAGGCAAATCAATAGAATAGAACCAGTCTTCGGAGATGGTGGAATCAAACCACCCGCTGAGAGTGCGATTGTATCTTGCCCCTTGATATATCCCCTTCAGTCCATCCCACATACGAATGTTTTACCTTATAGACAATGTATGGTGGAAGCATTGTGCCGTCTCCTGCTATCGCAAACATCACCGTAGTGCTAGTTTTCGTGATTGATTCGATGATATATATATATATATATATATATATATATATATATATATATATATATATATATATATATATATATATATATATATATATACAGGGTGACCCAGGGGTGCGTGCATGGTCCATAACTTTTTTCCATCCAAGCTATCGACTTGATTTTTTGTTTGAAACGATAGGTCCGACAATGAGCACATTCTGAAAATATTTTCATTTATATACAGGATGTCACAAAATGAAATACACAACCAAGTTCTGTTTTTTCAAATGGCAACCCCCCACTTTCAATACAGTTTTGAAATCGCCACTAAATTATCTATAAAACGCACATTGGTTTCATAGACTTATCTCCAATAGTTTTTGACTTATGTCAATTTATGTGTTGAAATAGCGTCATACATGGACCTACAGATAAATCCTTAGCTTCAGAGCCATTGAAGATAACTCAACCAACTTTTATCCATTCGTTTCCTTAAGCTTCGACGCATCTTTTGAAATGCGAGCGAATTCGAAATCAATGTTCCAACGCCTACTACGATTTTTTTCAAATGACAAATTACAAATGGCAATAACTCGACTTTATTCAAATGCAACACCCTGTATTTTATTGTACCAATGAATGGCATTTTTCAAGATCTTTCCGTCAATATAGGGTTTGTGGGGTCTACTATTTAAAGTTTGTGAAGTATGTTGCAAAATGATAAATGTTGATGGTTTAGGTGGAATGTAGTAGGCCGCTTTCGTGAAATTTGACATTATCCATAAAATTATGAACGAATATGTTTTTGAAATTGTAATAGAAAAAAGCGTAAATCACAAAGAAAACTCTAGTATCTTCACAAGAAGAAACTACCAGAAAATCATGAGAAAATTTTGGAAGGCTACGTAAATAAATGCTCAAAAAGGTGACCATCATGTCCCACACAAGCTGCTAGTCTTCTTCTGAATGAGTCCCGAACTCTAATCAGCATTGCTCCATCAATTGAATGAAAGGCTTCCCTGATCCTATTTTTCATATCATTTGCAGTTGTCGGACGATTTCTGAAAACCCTTTCACGTATCCCCAGAGGAAGAAATCTAGGGGAGAAAGGTCCGGAGAGCGCGTGGGCCAAGGACTAGTACCGCCCCGGCCTATCCAACGATTCGGATAGGATTGATCTAAAAATTCTCGAACTATTTCATGGTTATGCACTGGAGCACCGTCGTGCTGCAACCACATGGTTCTTCGGGTATTCAAATCCTCTTCTGTTAACAATCTGGGAATATGTTCGCGGATAAAATGTAAATACCTTTTACCATTCAGCACATTGTCAAAGAAGTAGGGTCCAATGATGTGATTTCCAATAACTCCCCCCATACATTAAGCGACCATTGATGTTGGTGATCAACTGTCCTCAACCAGTGAGGATTTTCCAATGCATAATAATGCTATTATGTCTGTTGACTGACCCGTTGTTCATCAGAAAACAGAATTTTGGTCAAAGTATTACAATCCTCTTCAATCATGCCATTCATTTGAATACAAAACGCAACTCCATTTGCAAAATTATCACCAAACAATTCTTGATGTAGGTTCTGATGAAAAGGGTGGCATTTATGTTTCAATATAATTCTGTTCACACTACTTTGTGAAATATCTCCCTAGTGCTTACGTGAGGATTTTCCTGTGGCATCAATAAAACTTGCAACTCATTTTCCTCATTGATACGACCACCAACAATTTCCTTTTCAGTATAAGACACGCTACCAGTGAGTTCAAACCTATCTCTTAACTTTCGGAATGAAGACACCCGTGGAGTTCTTGCTTCTAGATATTTTTCATGATAGATTCTGCCTGCTAATAAAGGATTCCTGTCAGCCTCGCCAATACAGTAGAGTAGACCATATTCACTAATTCTTCACGAGTAAAATTCATTGTCAACAATTCGACGTATACAATTATTTACAGTACACAGATGTCTCAAATTTTACGAAAACGGCCTACTAGATTCCATCTGAACCATCCACATTTATCACTTTGCAACATACTTCACAAACTTCAAATAGTAGACCCCACAAACCCTATATCGACGGAAAGATCTTGAAAAATGCCATTCATTGGTACAATAAAATACAGGGTGTTGCATTTGAATAAAATCGAGTTATTGCCATTTGTAATTTGTCATTTGAAAAAAATCGTAGTAGGCATTGGAACATTGATTTCGAATTCGCTCGCATTTCAAAAGATGCGTCGAAGCTTAAGGAAACGAATGGATAAAAGTTGGTTGAGTTATCTTCAATGGCTCTGAAGTCATGGATTTATCTGTAGGTCCATGCATGACGCTATTTCAACACATAAATTGACATAAGTCAAAAACCATTGCAGATAAGTCTATGAAACCAGAGTGCGTTGTATAGATAATTTAGTGGCAATTTCAGAAATGTATCGAAAGTGGGGAGTTGCCATTAAAAAAAAGAACTTGGATGTGTATTTCATTTTGGGACATCTCTTATATGAATGAAAATATTTTCAGAATGTGCTCATTGTCGGACCCATCGTTTCAAACAAAAAATCAAGTCGATAGCTTGGATGGAAAAAAGTTATGAACCATGCACGCACCCCTGGGTCACCCTGTATATATATATATATATATAAAGGTATCTTTTATATTTGGGTGTCGTAGTCAATTGGAGGGCTTCAGTATATGAAAACTATTTTCTGATTATTCAAGCTTTCGGAAAATTTATTTCCTTTTTCAAGAATATCAGAGTAAGATTATAAAATAAACTGACAAATTTACAACTTTTTACAATGTTCTTATGTATTACTTTACTTTGCCAGTTTATTTTATAATCTTACTCTGATATTCTTGAAAAAGGAAATAAATTTTCCGAAAGCTTGAATAATCAGAAAATAGTTTTCATATACTGAAGCCCTCCAATTGACTACGACACCCAAATATAAAAGATACCTTTATCCTGATCAATATAGTCAAATCAAATACTACTTTCCTATATATATATATATATATATATATATATATATATATATATATATATATATATATATATATATATATATGATGAGTTGTTTTTTCGGGTTTCATTCCGTGTTCTGTGGTTTTGATCCCCTGAAGGATAATTGTCACAACGTTTCGGCAAAGTCTCATTTGCCATCTTCTAGGTGATGATTGAGTTTCGTCCTCCGAACTCGACTAATTATTTCGAGTTCTACTTCTCAATATATAGGGGTGTTCATTGATGGTATCTTTGACCTGGGCCCCTCCCACTTTCTTCGTTGGTCCGACTGCATTTTTCATTATGTCTGTATGGTAATTACTTGATAAGGTCCGACCTTTTTCCTCTGGTGTGATCGGCTTGTTTTTGTTTTGTGATAGGATGGATTTCCACGTTCTTGGTAATCTTTGGGCATCGTCTCTCTTATTCATACTACTCGGTCGTTTCTCAATTTCGATAGCCTCTCTGATTGTTCGAGAGTAGAAGTTTTCATCGCTCGCTAATGTTTTGGTGTTTTCGAAATTGATGTTATGCCCTGTCTCCAATACGTGTTGGAAGATGGAGGATGTGGTGACTTTCCCTTTCACTGATAGTTCATGTTCATCCTTGCGTACGTTGATCCGTCTGTTGGTCTGGCCGATGTAGGACTTGTTGCAGTCTCGACATGGTACTTCGTAAACTCCCTGGGACTCCAGTGGTATTTGGTCCTTCGGATTACGGAGTATCGATCTAATTGTACGTTCTGGTACGAACGAAGTAGCTATGTCGTGTTTGCGGAGAATTCTGCTGATTTTATCTGTGGTTCCTTTTATGTACGGATGTATCTAGTGAGTCCCAGGGAGTTTACGAAGTACCATGTCGAGACTGCAACAAGTCCTACATCGGCCAGACCAACAGACGGATCAACGTACGCAAGGATGAACATGAACTATCAGTGAAAGGGAAAGTCACCACATCCTCCATCTTCCAACACGTATTGGAGACAGGGCATAACATCAATTTCGAAAACACCAAAACATTAGCGAGCGATGAAAACTTCTACTCTCGAACAATCAGAGAGGCTATCGAAATTGAGAAACGACCGAGTAGTATGAATAAGAGAGACGATGCCCAAAGATTACCAAGAACGTGGAAATCCATCCTATCACAAAACAAAAACAAGCCGATCACACCAGAGGAAAAAGGTCGGACCTTATCAAGTAATTACCATACAGACATAATGAAAAATGCAGTCGGACCAACGAAGAAAGTGGGAGGGGCCCAGGTCAAAGATACCATCAATGAACACCCCTATATATTGAGAAGTAGAACTCGAAATAATTAGTCGAGTTCGGAGGACGAAACTCAATCATCACCTAGAAGATGGCAAATGAGACTTTGCCGAAACGTTGTGACAATTATCCTTCAGGGGATCAAAACCACAGAACACGGAATGAAACCCGAAAAAACAACTCATCATTCTTCGTCCGTGAGAATCTTCATGCTAACATATATATATATATATATATATATATATATATATATATATATATATATCCTTTGAAGGATAATTGTCACAACGTTTCGGCAAAGTCTCATTTGCCATCTTCTATATTCTATATATATAAAATGTTGCCAAAAAATGATGTTTTTTATAAATAAGTACAATTTTGGAAAAAATATTTGATGAATCGATATGAAATTTGAAAGTTTCTCAAAACCAATCGCAATGCGGTTTTGGCTCTAAAATTATTAAATAATGTATTTCTACGATTCTTACGCATGATTTATATGGGTTGCATTGCTATAAACATATACTAACTTCCCTCTTAGTATACATTAGCTTCCACATGTTTGGATGATTTCAGATGGTTGGAAATGTATTTTATCAGATTCTATTCTGTTATTAGGACATGTCGATTGTACAACCAATACCAAAATTACCGTTGATAAGAGATGATTTGCTTGAAAGATTTTTTTAAACGAAGTACAAAAACATATACTCACTTGTCATCCCCAACTACAATGATCGGCAACTTGGAGTTGAATGAAATCCTCGTTAACTTATTCTTTCTCCGTGAAACTATGGCCTGGATACAAATAGGCTTGTATTTGTTGACGTTCAAGTCGAAAACGCAGACTTTACCCTCGGTGGTTACCGCTGCGAAGACTGTTGAAGAATATGGCGCCCACTTAACGTCTCCCACTCTGTCGCCCACATCGAATACGAACAGAGGTTCCCTGTAAATGGAAGATTTCTTTCAACATCAAAGGAGAAGGTACCATGCTCCCAACTTGATAATTCGTTTGTCACCATTGGGATTTCGGAAAACTTATGGGTAATTAAGATCCGTATTTTTGAGTCGTTCAGAAAGTTAAAATATTCCGAATACTTCTGGAGATATCAAGGAGAAGCCAACGTTTCCAAAAATTGATACATTTTTCCACTACATGCTGGTGTTTTCAGATTCATATCCGACGTTTCGTCTTGGCCACAACAAAGAAATCAGCATACTCCGAGTATGCTGTTTTTTATATCTGCCACATTGTTATGCACCCAGATTACTCTATCGTTAGATCAAATAAACTGAATCCAAGAAAAAATACCACGACGACTAAAGCATCGAACTCTGACAAGTTATTCGATACCGAGGTTTGATTCCCCGCCGGGTATTATCTGACATCTTGCAACAACAATCCCAACGACGTTGAGTTGAATTTTTTCGATTTTTTGGTATTCTCGCTCTCATCATTTAAAATGTGTAGTGGACAAATCTTGGAAGGTGGTTCGTCTTCTTGCATTAAACCTTTCCCGTAAGATAATCAGATACATACCTTTGTGTTGTGAGGGGAAACACCAGCATGGTGGTATCAGATGAGAATAGTGAGAGTTGATGTGAAAAACCAATGAACGTTTTTCAATTTATAAAAGCTATAAAAATGAGCATCCAGAATTCAAACGGATCTCAGTTTCTCTTCATGTTGTGTATAAATTATTCATGAATGGTATTTGTTTACTACGAGTACACGTGTTTGTTGTATTAATTCAGTAAGAAAGAGTGATCTGTATGTGATATGTACATACATATCGTCCAAAAGTGATATTGAAGGTTTCAACATTTTTGTTTCTCCTGACTAGTGAGAACAATTTTTTTCGAAATGTCAGTTCGGCCACTCATAGTCCAGTCGCAAATGAACGCAAATTGAATTGAAACAAAATACGACGAGAAGAAATAAAACTGGAAGAAATTCGGATGCAGTCGTTCCTAAACTTACCTAAATTGATTATCTGAACTCATAGCTTCATACATTAGAAGCCTTAAATGAGAAATTCAATTATTCAAAACAATATTTGAGCGGATGGAGGAGACACAAAAAACACCACGTAACTCACGAGAAGATTACTGACTTATGATTTCGAAAATGCTGGATAAGGATACAATTATGATCAGTTCAGTGGGAATTACCAGCAAAATGAAGAAGTGAAATCAGAAAGCTCAAATGAAAATTCAAGAAGTTTTTCAGATGTTGTTGAAAACACCAAACTCATGCAGTCAAAACATGAGATTTCAGAAAAAAACAAACTTTGTTCAATCAAACACGATGTGACTAAAAAAACAACTTTGATTTGACCTCATCGAGTGCGGTGTTGAAATTCAGTGAATGAATGAGTTGGATCAACACAAATTTAAGAAATTCATAGAGAAGTAACCCATCACTCGAATAATTCAAAATAATTAGGAGTGTGAAAAATGTTCGAGATACATTAAGTAAATCTTGTTTCCGTAGCACTAAATTGAATTTCAAAAAATCGTTGCAAGTAATTTTGCAAGTTGTCACTTGTATTTCAACTCTTTTGCTAATATTCTCTCTCTCTTCTCGAACATTTTTCACTAAAAAAAAATTACTTTTCAATACTTCTTTCGATGTAAAATCAAATGTAGAATCAAATACACCAAATTCTATTAACCAAAATAACGAGTTGATCACTTATGGTTCTATTCCTTTCATCGAACACTTATCTCCAAAAATTATCAGCGATTTTAAGAATGAAGCAAATATTAAGATGGCTCAGACGATCTCACTACCAATAAGTGAAATATATACCAAAGTGAAAGATAAAGAACCACTCCTCATGAGAAGTGATATTGTTTACAATATTCCATACAATGCTTGTGACAAGAAATATATCGGCCAAACAAGCCAAAACTTGAAATCAAGAATAGCCGGTCATTAAAGTGATTGCAGACTCTTGAAAAATACTTGTGCTCTCTCAGTTCATGTTGTGAGTCTTGATCATTCAATGAATCATGAAGGGACAGACATTTTATATTCTGAAAAAACATCACAAAGAGACTTTTTCTAGGAATGGTAGCCATCAAAAAAGAAGAAAATTGCATAAATGAAAGAGGGGACATTGATCAATTGAGTAAAGTATATACATTTCTTCTAACAAAGTGATACTGAATTATTATCAAGTTATGAAACTAACAGTTAAATTGTAAAGTACATCATTAACACTCTATATATAGATACAAAAAAAAACGATCAAAAATTGTACGTTCATGTATGTCAGTATGACAATATTATTTATAACATGTACCTAAGTTTTACAGTTTATTTATATATTCGTTTATATAACTCTATTAACTGTAGGTTAACCATTCTTTACATTAAGATATTTATCAGTTTATTGTTTATTGTTTAGCCTTGAAAAAAAAATTGTCGAAAGCTCGGCAAAGTGAGAGTTCTGCCTTTGAAAAGAAGCCAGACTAAATACACGCTAATTGTTCCTCCTATTATATATATATATATAAATAAATATATATATATAATTATATAGATATATATATATATATATATATATATATATCTCCTATTATATATATATATATATATATATAATAATAATATAATAATAATAATTTTATTTGCACGTAAATAACACATACACGATATCATATGTTACAAATATATAAATAGATATAGATAAAGAGTATTAAAAGTAAAATGTATTAAAATCTAGTACTTATATGACAGTTAGTGGAAGTAATCGGCATCAATAATGATATAACAATTAATAATAATGTAACTAAAGGTGGAGTAAAAATATAAAATTTATATCATAGTTCGTATAATGTATATGGCATCAATAATAAAATAATGTTTTGCAAACAAATAGGTGCCCACAAAGTCATAGACTGTCTGTGGTGACTATATCGTGCAGTTCCTATTACATAATACCAACAAATTGAGTTTCCTGTTATAATTACCAAAATAACCCTTCTACATTTCATTTCCTATTTCAAATTAATTATTACATTCAATCAACCCATGTATTTCCGATCTATTTGAGTTCAGCAAGTATTTTTTTAGATTTTTAACAAACTTGTTAAATATTGTTATAGTTTTTATTTCATGAGGCAGAAAGTTAAAGAACCTTGGAGCCAAATGGGTATAACAGCGTTGACCGATAGACTTTGAGGCAAATGGTGTTCTAAAATGATCCATCTTCCTTCTCGTTTCGTAGGTATATTCCAGTTTGAAAAAGTTTGATTTATGTTTGAATGCAAAGCAAGTTGCTTTGAAAAAATAATGTTGTCGAATATCAAATACCTTGGATTCGGAATATAAAGTTTCAGAAGAATATCGATTTGTTTTTTTCAGCATGATCTTCAGGAATGTTCTTTGAAGCACTTCCAGATTCTTAATATGCTCTTTCAGTGCACTACCCCAGCCGATTATACCATATGTGATTCTGGATTCAACTAGCGCATAATAAATCATTTTAAGATGTTTATCATCAAAGAATTTTCTCAGGAACTTGAATCGATACAAAATACTTCTTAGTGTATTACATAGTTTCAGTATGTGCTTATTCCATCTGAGATTATTGTCTATTGTAATACCTAGATATTTAATCGATTCAGTTTCTTTTACTTCAAGGTGCTCATCGATCTTGATGGTGTTATATTGTGGTTTGGAAATATTGTAACATGAGAAGGAGATGAAGAAAGTTTTATCGAAATTGATGGTGAGGACTTTATGGTCAAACCAGTTCTTAATTACTTTCATGTCTTTTTCTATAATTCCCTTGAGTTTATCCCAATTTTCAGCATGAAAAATTACAGCAATATCATCGGCGAAACTGACCACTTCTCCCTTCATATCTAAAGAAAAAATATCATTGATGTAAAGAACAAATAGTAGTGGACCAAGGACGGTACCTTGGGGAACACCATATTCAGTTTTTTCATCACTGATACAGTTATTAACTATTACTTGCTGCTTCCGGTCACTCAAGTAGCTTTCCATCAACGTTTTTACCACTCCTCGACAACCCAAATCCTCTAATACGTCCAAAAGCTGTTTGTGATTTACCGTATCAAACGCTTTGGCGAGATCTAAAAATACACCTATATATTTTTCAATATACATTATAAGTCTGTTTTTTAAGGTTTTTTCGAATATTTTTGCAATAGTAGAGATTATCGATATTGGTCTATAGTTTTTAGTTGCGTTTTTTGGACCTGATTTATGTATTGGTTTGATAAGAGCTCTTTTGAATTGTTTTGGGCATATACCGGATATAAAAATATTATTAATTATGTATGATATCTGTTTGCATACGTCCTCCGCTATTTCTTTTAACATTTCAGATGTTATCCCATCAAAACCAGGAGATTTATTATTTTTTAAAGTCATGATGAGTTCGTGTATCTCTTAATCATCTGTTGGTGTCAAGAACAGAGTATGATTTTTGATATTTCTTACTGGTTCATAATTTGTTTTCTTTAATTTGTTTGCAAGTTCAGCCCCCACAGCCGTGAAGTAATCTATAAAGGCATTTGAGATATCTGTATTTTCCACCAGAGTTTTTCCATTTGTTATGATTTCTTTAACAATTGCAGGATGTTTTTTAGAGTGTCTGAGTTCATTTACAATATTCCAGACATTTTTATTGTTATTTTGGTTTGTAGATATCTTATTTTTATAATATTGTGTTTTAGCAGTTTTCATTATCATGTTCAAGTGATTTCTGTAGTTACTGAATTGCAGTTTGAGTTCTTTGTTTGAAGGATTTTTATTTAGTTGTTTGTACATCTTATCCCTATATATTATGGAATTCATTATTGCCTTTGTTATCTATGGGCTTCTTTTTGTTTTGCCGTGCTTTAGTTTAATTATGTTCTTACTTTTATTTATTGCTCCTAATATGTTGTCATAAAATAGATCAGTTAATATATTTACATCAGTAATTTGATAAAAGGTTTCCCACTCTAAGTGTTCAGCGAGAGTTTTTAATTTAGTGTAGTCTACTCTTTCAATAAATTGTTGATTTTTTGCATTATCTAATCTTTTATTTTCTTTGAGGTTCAGATTGAGAATGATAGGATAGTGATCTGTAATATGTGTTCTCATTACAAATGGTTTGAGTTTATTTTCTATGTTTTTGGTTTTCACAAAACAGTGATCGAGACAACTCCTGCTGATACCTTGAACTCTTGTAAACTCATTTATAGATGACCTCAAATCATATTCACTCATTATGTTAAGATGATTTTCACTGTGATCATTTATACTTTTCAGGTCAATATTAATATCTCCAACAAATACATCATAATCGAAAGGATCTTTTGAGCTAAGTTCCAAATACGATGGCAGAGAATTCAAAAACATTTGCATATCAGTTGAAGGGGACCTATATATAGCAGTGAGATGAAATTTAAGCTTTTCATATAAAAATTTCACTGACATAACTTTTATCTCTCCTATATACTCTATTTTGTAACTGAAGTTTATTGTATCTTTTATGAACATCAAAACACCATCATTTTTATTTAAATTTCCTTCGTTATAAAGTATGTTGTATCCTTTCATTTCATAAAGACGAAGATCTTGTATTTGAAAAGTTTCGGATGAAACAATTATTTCAAATTTAGTTTCCAACAAGTTCGGAATTACCTCTAATTGATCAACATTTTTTTGTACACTCCTTATGTTTGTATGTAGAATATTCAGCTGATTTATATTTTTCTCAATATGACTGTCCAAATCTGTCACATCAGTTATTACGGTATTTATAGGGAAATATTCATAGTCACGGATATATGGATCCATCTGTTCACTAAGTACTAGCACTATAGATAAAAGTTTAAGTTTTGAAAAATAATACAGTGAATTTTTTTTAAATGTCTTTATAGCATGCGAGTAAAGGATAATGCAAAATTTAATTATTCAAAAAATGACCTGTTTTGAAGAGTTCATTTTCTCAGAGTTCCTCGGGTTTGTTTGTTTGCAAGTACTACTTTCTTTGGAGTTTCGCTGAATGATTTGATTGATTGTTTTTTTTTCCTGGTTCTTCTTTTTTCTTTGAGTTGATATAGGCTTGTTTTGGTTCAATGGTAAGATTTTCACTGTTGAATATTTCCTCATCCTCTATCTCAACTTCTTTGGGTGAAGGTGTTGTTGGTGCCCTGCTTGTTTCACGAGGTGGAGGCTGTATGAAACATTCATCAGAGGTATCTTTGCTCCACTTTTGTATTTCTGACGCAGTGTATGCTTCTCCTTCTATTATTAATTTGTCTCCTCTAATATTTGCCTTTTTCTGAGATCTTCTTGCCTTTTTCAAACCTTCTGTTATGATTTTTCTAATACTCTGCTCATCCAGAGATAAGTCGTGTGCGAGTCTTATTTTTTTTCCTTTTAGTTTATAGCTATTCTTAAAAATTCCTTGTTTCTTCAAATTTGCTATCAGTGATATCAGTATTGGCCTATTTAACCTATTTTTGTTGCCTAATCTAAAAATATTATTGATATCTCCAATTTCAATCGTTACTTCGAGTATGTTAGTGATAAAATTGATGCACTTATCTGTGAGCTCTTGCTGCGTTTCCCTTTCACTTTCCTCTAATCCATATATCACTATATTATTTCTTCTTTCCCTTTTTTCCGTTTTCTTCAGTTGGGTTTTGAGCTTTTGGTTTTCTTCCTCAAGGACATTCACTTTTATTCTGAAATTTTCCAATTCCACCTGAGTTGCTTTGACGTAGGAATTTGTTGTTTCTGCGATCTTCTGTATTTTTTGGGACAAGTTTTCGTTCACTTCTTTTACCAGGAGATACACATCACGAATGTTAATTTCACTATGATCTGTTGACATTCTGTGAGATACGATGAGTGCAATTAGTCTTCGCCTATTTGAGCAAGTGGCAAAAAATGACAGTATGTTTACCTTTCAACTCACAACAGGTGTAAATCAGTAATTTACCATCCAAAACATAAACCTCGATAAGGAGTTCATGGGAACACAATCTCAGTACTTGGCAGTATAAACACAATAATTTTTATAGGTATATATAACACAGATTTTACAAATTCATCGGAGTGTGGATTTATACATGTGGGCACACATCAATTGCACCGATATATATATATATATATATATATATATATATATATATATATATATATATATATATATATATATATATATATATATATATATATATATATATATATATATATATATATATATATATATATATAAATGTTGTTGTTGAGTTCGGGTTGAACCGCGTCTGGAGTTTTGTTCTCGACGTTTCGGCTCCGATTTTGGAGCCATTTTCAAGAGGTGAATGTGACTTCACGCTGAGGTCTCAATCTGCCTACTCCTCAGGTGTTGTCGCAGGGGGCAAGGGTTTGTGACTACTCTTCGTCGTCTCTTTCGTTTATTTCTCCATGTCATCTCGATGGCTTCCCTTATTTGGCGTGTTCTGAAATGGTTCACCTGCGCTATTTGCTTTGTTGTCTCGAAATCTATTTTGTGACCCGTGTGGTGGTGTTGAAAGAGGGCGGAAGATGTTTGTTTTCAACCTATTATTGTGTTCCTGCACTCTAGCTGACATTCTTCTATTCGTCTGGCCAATACAGTATGTGAAAGAATGAACTGGGAAATGAATAGATACCAAATACTGAAAACATAAATATTGGCGGTTTTATGTCAAGGTGAGGGACGAAGTAAGTGTGGTACGGATTACGAAAATAGGATTGTTCACCACCCGATGTTCCTTAATAACACAACCAAAATACAGAACTTCCTTAGACCCCCTCATTCTATTCACTGAGGTATTGTGTCGAATACTCATCAACATATATCGAGTTAACATCTCTGACTCCAACAGTTGCAGTTCAGTATAAACATCAAATTCTGCAACAAAACTACCTATTCGACCGATTGATTGGGAGTGAAATAATACTAAATGATTCAAATCCAATCAGAACTTTAATCAATCCTGGCCTAGAAGATTCATTGAAAATAATACACTGTAGCAGTAGAAAAGGATGGGTTGCCTTTTATAGTCGCCGATAACTCGGATTATATTGTAACGCGACATGTGGGACATGTGCAGGACAACTGCCAGAATTGATTTCTGATTGAGCAGAAGTTGATAGTGATACTAGCTCTGAGGCACTTTTATTTGGCTTTCTTTTTCGAATAAAAAAAATTAAATTACAACTTCTTTGAAAATAAAATCAAAACATTCTCTGCTAATAGGTACGTGTATATTATTTATTCAGAGAAGTTTGATTCTTCCACATAAAGTAAGGAGTCTCGCTCAATTTGTATACTTTTTATACCAAGTATATGAAATTTCAATCGAATAGATTGCATACATAGGAAATATCTACAAAAAGCAAAATGGCGAGCTATTTGTAGGAAAAATCTCACTACCTAGGATAATATTTACTTCCAGCCTAGGCAAGATCTCGTTTCGCTCAGAAGAAATTATCTATTGAGCTCTCCAATGAGGAAATGGATTAATTAACACTTTCACTAGAGATTCCAGAATATGGGTATATCGGTCGATTTACCCATGGATTAAAAAACGAGCCCCCTATTATAACAAAACATTTACCATACTTACAGCCGATTATCCTCCCAAATCTTTATTCTCCAATCGGCACTGCATGATATAAAAATATCCGTATTGTATCTGTTGAAATCAATTCTATAAACCGGCATTTGATGGGCGACATACGTTAAAAGGTACATGGAACTGTACGCTGTGCTACATTTGTATATCAATCCTTCTTCAGTTCCTACGAGATAAATAAGTGGCTTTTTTGGGTGGATTTTCACACATGTGGCACACCCTGAAAAAAAAAACGAATATTTATAAGCAAGCCCGTGGTCTCCGAAGATATTTCAAGTGTTGTTGGAGATCTGAAAATTAAGTTCGTAAGTATATAGGCACAGGCATTGTTTATTTATCAGAATTTTGGTATTCGAAATGATTGCATTCACATATTTAATGCTAGACACCTGTTCGACCCGCCAGCCTAGTACCATGCACATCCTTGAAAATCAGTGTCGAATTCCTTTCACTAATTCAAAGATCATTGTCCGGAGCATACTGTAGATTGCAAGATATATGAACCACTAACCCTAGTCTTTAGATTCAGAATCAATGTTTTACTGAAGGTGCTGAGGCAATTTTCTTTTTATTATGTATACATAAGCATTTCCTGATTCTAGCATCAGGCTCCACTTGCAACACATGACTTGCTACAAATGTATGTATTAACATAACGGGTTCAAATTAAAGCTATCTGCCTTTATATGTATAATAAGTCTTATATTTATCAGTCAAAATTTCAGAGGAACATTGGGACTACCCATCGGACTGCTACTGGATCTTCAAAGGAACTCGCTTTCTAATAATCATACCAATTAACTTTTTGATATTCGTTTATACAGTGGGCTGAATGAGCTCGACCCTGTCAATGTTCATAGTACTACCATAATTATAGGACAAGCTAAATAAATTATTTTTGTTAAAAAATTGCACATAACCTCCAAATAACCAAGAAAAAAGCGAAAAACTGTTTTCACACTTCGGTACAATACAATACAGGTTTGCTTCCTACTTCAATGATCTATGAAGCAACCAAAATTGATGATATTTTTGAGTAAATGACACACTAAGAGTAACCAAACACAGGACAGGTCCTGTTTTGTCTCACAAAGAGCGCGCCACAGGTTGGTGTTTGAACGGCTGAAATTTATTATTCATTCGGTGTTTTACATTTCACTTCAAACAATAATTCGAATATATTCATGCCTATCTATATTTCTTTCTACCCTAAAAAGATCTAAATGATTAATTCAAGGCATTACATAAAATCATGCATATCCCCTATTTCGTGCGCAACTTCATTTGTTGGATTTTCACATTGCTTTACTGGCTTCGACACAACGTCTGGTTTTGCAGACAACAGAGAAAAAACCATCAACTACTCGAAACTGAAGAGGGGACTGAGTTACTAATACCTTTTTATGACTGCTGCAGACCCGAAAGTTATTACCCGAAATGGCTGTAAATTATTTTCTTCAATTTACAAAAGTGGACTCATATAGTCAAATGCGCCTTGAAGGAAGCAAAATCCAATATACTAGAGAAATACAAAAGTGCACTAATGATAAATTATCCCTAGATAATTTGAGATTTGAACGGTATAAAGGGCTCACTTTTGAATTGGAAAAATTACCACCCATTGTTGGAGCAGCCATGCAACAATCATATAGAGCATATTTTCTCTTCAGAAGTGGTTTGAAAATGAAGTAACTGCAAAAAGGGGGGCTGGAAAGAAGTGATCATGAATAATTCTTCAAAGCTCTTTGCTTCGGATCAATGAAGATTTAGTTCAACCTGATGATTTCAGAAAAATAATTTGTAGTCCCTGCGAAAACAGTGAGGGTAATCATTGCGGGTGCTGAAAACATGTACTTGCAGATTTATGTACGAAATTTTACGGTGCAGAATTGTTATTTCTGTCAACTTCGACGAACTCGAGGAGATTGTGGGCGACGAAATCGAGAAGCCAGTTCTCAAACCTACATACCCACTCATTGAAGGAATTGAGAGTAGATGTTTGAAGATCAAGAAATTTTACGATCAGATGGAGAATCAGAAGAAATAATTGAACAACCATCAAATAGTTTCAGATTCTCTCGAAACATTTCCCAATTCCTTGAAACGAGCCATCATAATTCCACTACACAAAGGTGGCGAAACGGACAATCCTACGAATTATCGTCCAATTTCACTACTCTGCACCCTTTCAAAAATTATAGAAAAAATTGTAAAAAGTCGAATTATGCTCTTCCTGAAAAAACATAATATTTTATCTCCATGTCAGTTTGGATTCCAGAAATCGAAAAGTACAACTGATGCAATCTTTTCATTCCTTGAAAATGTTTATTTAAGCCTAAACGAAGGTGAGGTGGTTGCGGCAGTGTTCTGTGACTTCTCCAAGGCATTTGATTGCGTTAATCACAGAATACTGCTGAATAAACTTCATCATTATGGATTCAGGGGTGTTGCTTTGAAGTGGGTCGAATCTTATCTCACTGGCAGAAAACAAAGAGTTAAAATTTCCAATGAATGCTCGGGTTATTCTGATATCAGATTCGGAGTACCCCAAGGCTCAGTGCTAGGTCCCATTTTTTTTCTTGCTGTACCCAAATGACTTGACTTGTTTACCTATTACAGGGATATTCACATTATTTGCTGACGATACCACCCTTTTATGGCATGGCAAAAATGTGGATAGTTTGAAAACAATCATAGCCCAGGATCTCAGAATCTCTGCTTCAATATAAATAAAACTAATACCCTAACATTTAAATTCGAATTGAATAATATCTGTCTGAACACACATAATGTGGAAAATAAATCATGTATAAAGTTCCTGGGTTTACACATTGATAATAAACTTGAATTCGAAGACCATATTATGTCACTAAAAAAAGATTAGCATCAGGCTGCTATGCAATTAGAGTGGTGTCAAACGAACTTGGTGCAGTCATTGCTAGAAACACCTATTTTTCCCTCATTGAATCTCATATTAGGTATGGCATAGCTTTCTGGGGTTTCTCTAGCCAGAATTTATTACAGTCTGTTTTTGTCCAACAAAAAAGGGCCATAAGGTACTTGTGCAGGGCCAAAGCAAGAGACCACTGTAGACCGCTGTTTATATTTCAAAGAATTCTTACCATAACAAGTATTTTCATTTTGGAAACTGTCTGTTTAATTCATAACAAACAGCCTACAAGGATTAATATGATTCGCACTCACGTAACCACCCGAAGTAATAACCTTTGCATGCCAATACCAAAAACAACTCTCATAAAATATTCAGTTGTATATGAAAGTAAAAAAATATATAACCATCTACCGGAATATTTGAAAGAATTGAAAAATCTTAAGCACTTCAGAAAAGCAGTAAAGGACTTCCTCATGCCAAAAGGAATACTATAATGAAAATTTCTGATCTAAAATAGAAGTTTTTACATTTTGTTTGTGTTTTAGCGAAATTACTTATTCGTAATGAACTGAACTTATTGTTTTCCATTTTTCTAACCTTTATTTTATTTATAATTATTTTACAATTATTATTTCAATTCCTAAATTCCATTTTATACTTTGAATTATATACTTATATATTTACCTGTAAATATTAACATTTCATTTTTATATATGAGAATATGGATTATACCACAAGTTATTGTACTCATCGCTTTGTCAATAAGAACTTATTCTTGGACAATAAAGCAGAGTTTTGATTGATTGATTTATATAATGCCAATTTTCAACATAATTTTTGTTGATATAAATTATGATTATTTTCCAAAAAAATTGAATCGTAAATTATTTCATCGAAAAGAAGAAGAAATCACGCTTTTTTTTGCACTAAAATTTTCTCATCAATTTTTATTATATTTTTTCGGTAAAATTGAATGATGTGATTCGTTTTTCGAAATTATCTGGAAATCTGAATAAATAATCGACATTTTTTGAGAAATTCACAGTTGCGAATACTGTTTTTATCGTTTCTTTCATTTTTGAGTGTGTTTTTGAATGGAGACCATCATTTTTCATTTCATTATTGGAAACTATAGATGAAAAGGAAAAGAATGGGTCCAGGAAAATCGATTTACGATAACTCTCTGAAGGAGGAACTGAGTTTAAAAAAAAAGTATTTTTGACGAAAAAGTTTATTATTTCTGGAACTTTTCGATTCATTATTATGCACAAAATTGTGGTTTTTGAAGAAATAACGAAGTATATTTCTACGGAATTTTATCAGAATATAACAACTTCTGCGGAAAAGAAAAATGAAAAACGAAAAACCCAGTTTTTCGCATTTATCTCGATTATTGTTGTTCGGCAAGTTACTGTCACAGCATTATTCTGAATAACGTAATATTGTGTGAATTTTCGAAAGTTTGATTCTGAAATTGTATTTCAACATAAACACTTAGGTACCTGGAAGAAGTAAACGTTAGTTAAAGACACAGAAACATATTTGGTGAAAAGTTCCTGAACGTGCCATACAGTGATGACAACTAATAATGTCAAAAAATCCGAAAATTTCCTTTGAATTGATTATACTAAGAATACTTTCAAATTCACATTGCCTGAGGACTGGAAGAGCGATCATTCTGAAAATGAACGTTACTGTCCACCCAAATATCCCCATATTCGAACAAGAAGTCAACAGAAAACATTTAATGAATTCCCAATCTGCACACAAGATCGAATAGAAGCTAATGGATCCAGTTTTTCCAATAATTTCCTTCTAAAAGATCCCGAAGGTGATAAACAATGTGGAATTTGTTTGAAAATCGAGGACAAGCTTGAGGTTTCATGTGATGGAAATTGTTCACGAATTTATCACATCGAATGTTTGAAAATTAGCAATACTCAATCCAAAAAAATCAAACAAGTAAGAGATTTAATTTTATGTCCCAGATGTAAAATTTATTTTCACAACAAATCAACTAGCAATGATTTTATACCAATTGAAAAGTTATGTTTGGAAAAGAGAGATACAGATCCAATCTTGGATAATTTGAAATCAATTAATGAAAAATTGGAGAATTTCATTAGTTCAAGTACAAGAAATGTATCACCTAGATTGTCCTACTCTGAAGTGATCACTAAGCCAACAAACTTGCTAATGAATGTGAATAAGAATATCCTCAAAATTAAACCAAAGCATAAGCAGGAAATTTCTCGAACAAGACAGGATTTGAATCGAATTAAAATTTCAAAATCGAGAATAGGTATAAGTTCAATCAAATGTCATTCAAATGGAACATTAGAAGTAGCATGCGAAAATATTAAACACGTTGACCTACTTCAAGAGGAAATTACTAATGAATGTGATGGAAAATATATTGTAGAAAGAAAAAACTAAGAAACCCTAGAATAAAAATATTTGAACTAAGAATTGAAGGGCCATTTGATGAAAGAAACCTTGAGATATCGTTTCGAGAACAAAATGAGATTATAGACGATTCAGACATTTTTATAATACATCACAAAAAATTCATACCGAGTCGAAAAACAGACATTTTATATGGCGAAGTTAATGGAAAATTATGGAGAAAGATTCAAAGTAGAAATGTGATCAATTCAACCATGAAAATACCAAATGCAAAAATGATTTGAGATGCCCCCATTGCGGAAACAACCGTAGCCCTAATGATTGTAAAAAAAGTTTGGAGACCATTAGATGTGCAAATTGAGGATTTTCAAATACAAATTTTGGAACAAAACATTCACTAAAACATTTCTCCACTGATATCAATTGTCCTGTACGCTCATTCTACCAATCAAAACTTCTTTCCCAAATTGATTATGAGTAGTGAAGAAATTAATGTGAAAATTATGGTATATGATTCTCTTGAAGACTACAATGTTCAACGGGACTATGAAACGAAGAGGACTGTCCGAATACTCTATATTAATGCTCGTTCTATGGAGAATAAAATTGATCAGCTGGAAATCATGTTTGGAGATATTGAACCAACGATTATTGTTATAACGGAGACCTGGATCAAACCTGGAGAAGAACCTTACTACAATTTTCGAAATTACAACTCAGTGTATGCTATCAGATTGAAGAAAGGAGGAGGAGTAGGAATTTTTTCGAAAGATTCTGTTAATTTCAATGTCAGAAGGAAAGAAGATGAGTCATCATTTATTGCTATATAAGTTAATTCATTCAACTTATTGCTTTGTGGCATATATCGTTCACCACATGAAAATGTAGAAACATTTTTCGATTTCATAGATGAACAACTACAAGAAATGAATATAAATAGATATAATACTTTTTAGTAAGATCGAATTCATATGAAACCAACCGTCTCAGAGATATATACAACTCGAATAACTTTACATTGTGTAATACTTCAGCACCAACTAGGCATGTCAATGATTCTGCAACCCTTATTGACCATATAATTACAAATTCAAGATAATTCACACATTTACAGTTCATTAACACACCTCTCAGTGATCATAAGATAACCATTGCTGATATAGAAACTAAACAAACTCGTTCAGAAAAAATCTTTGAATATAAAACTTTCAATGAATATAATATTGATAATTTGAGGGATGAACTGGAATTGATTATTTGTAATTTGGAACAATATAATGATCCAGATGAAATTTATAATAAAATTATTCAAACTTTCAAATCGAACTGTTCTCAAAAACGTATTAAAATTGATAAAAATTCGAAACCTTGGTTCAACTCTAATTTATCAAAATTTATCAAAACACGTGATAGTATCATTTTGAAAGAAAACGTTTTCCTGGTGTAATGCATTTCCAAAATGAATACAATTTCTATAATAAATTGGTCAAAAAGACTGTAAGAGAAACAAAAAAGACATACTATGATTCTAAATTCTTGGATTCTACACCAAAATCCACGTGGAAAACTATAAATGAAATATTACATAATAAAACAAATAGTGGAAAAAAGAATGTGAAATGTATTACAAAAAATGGAAAACTTATCGAAGATCCAATTCAAATATGCAATGAATTCAACAACTATTTTGCAAATATAGGAACTCAGTTATCATCTGATATCCCCCATACCACTTTGAATGATAACGAAAATGTATCATCAATGAATTCTATGTTCTTAGAACCTACAAATTGTGAAGAAGTGAAAAATACCATGAAAAAATTGGACAGTTGAAAATCGACTGACCCCGATAATATAAGCATCAAAATTATAAAAACCGTTGAACCAGAATTATCACCTTTGTTAACTAAATTGATTAATATTTCTTTTGAAACGGGACTCGTTCTCAAAAGAATGAAAACGGCTAAAGTTGAAAAGTATTCAAAAATGGAAAAAAATTAAAAATTATAGGCCATATCCATATTACCCGCCATGTCCAAAATTCTTGAGAAAATTATGAACCAAAGACTTCAATTATTTACAAAAAATTAATTTCTTATACTGTGGACAATATGGTTTCCGAAGATCCAGTGACAAATAATCTGCTGTAATACACTTGATAACAAATATTCAATTGGAAACATCTCAAATTAGAATATTATAGCTTTATTTATTCAAAACTACAATACTTGATATCAGTATGGGGAAATGCTAACGCTTCGATTATACGTCCCCTAAAATCTCTGCAAAATAAAACAATCAAATGCATATTCAAATAACCTTTTCGATATCCCACTTCCGATTTATATGTGAAAAATACGCTTTTAAATATCACCTCTTTATATAAATTGAAAATTCGTTCTTTCATTCATTTTGTAAGAAATAAAAATAAACATTCTTCTCTAACCTCCAACACAATTGAAACTATTCATAAATATGAAACTAGGCAGTCCAAAAATCTGAGTACTATCAGTAAAATCAAAACAAACTGCGGAAAAAAAATCAATTTTATACAATGGAGTGTTAATATATAACAAACTACCAAAGAAAGTAATGGAAGATTTTTTTGACAAACGCTTCAAAAGAAACTTGAAAAAGTATTTGATCCAGTAACACTTCTCTTTTTCCATCTGACACTGGATTGATTCATGATCGAAATCTTCTTTCAAATGCACGAATTGTAATAGTGTTTTGGTTTTAAGATCCCTTCCTCATCAACATTCATGTTTCTTGGGGTCAATAAAGATTGATTGATTGCTTATTATGGGGTTATGTGCAAAAATTATTCATGCAAATGTTCTAGATCTTTTCAAGATCTACAACTTTTTCATTGAAACCTTTTCTCTGGGACGTCACCTACTTTATGTTGCAGTATTTATAACTGATATCGTATATACCCAGCTTTAAATTTTTTCAATATACTTCTTCATAAGTTTGGAGCTGTAGCTTTTTATATAAGGTTTTATATGAAATTGTAATATTTACGTTTTTGGAACACAGAGCATTCGCCAAATATTCACTAATCGTCTAGAAATACCGCTTTCGCCATAAATCGAACACAATACTCGTGACATATACATATATCAGTGTCAAGTCACTGGGGTGATGACATGCGCTGTCGTCGCTGTTGATTTTGACTCACCTTTCACTTTTAACAACGTTCCATCAGGACCAGGAACAGCATCCTTTGCTAAAAACAAAGTGATGATAGTGGTAACCGCCAAATCGTTTTGCATTAGAACCCAATTGTTGATCTTTCCATCCGCAGCGACAGAAAAGAAATTGAGTTCACCATCTGGGAGATCGGGTGCCCATTTCACCTGGAGGAAATATCATTAATTTTTTCATAATTCTTCGAAACCCATCAGTTTTCAGGTGAGATAAACTTTCTCAAAGCAACTGGAAAAAAATTGATGAGTATCACTTTGCTGGTGCTCGTTTGCAAACCTCAGACAGATAACAACAGGATGAAGGGGAGTGTGAGATATATTAGGTTGATTGTGGAATGAAGAAAGATTGGTGATTAGGCAAACTATATACCAGAGGTTCTCAAACTTATTTTGTTGTTTTGCGCCCCCAAAATTTTCAACTTTACTGGATCTCAAAAATCACATTTACAATCATTACTTTTATTAAATTACAGCGCTTCTCATAAGCCATATGCTTGAGAGCAATTGGAACTCAATTTTGTAATGTCAGAAAGATTTGTATTCACATTGAAACAAACATTTCAATTCAAATTTGAAAACTAATCTGATGTGAAAGATGAATCTGATGATTTCCAACAAGGTTATTAGTATAACCACTTTTCTTCGGGCTTGAAGGTCGTCATTCTTTGGAATTTCTTCCTGACGTTTCGCTAGCGCGAGTGGCCAGCTTCTTCAGAGGCTTACTCATTTCCGATGAACACACTTGAGACAGTTTGAATATAACGTACGAAGTCCAATAATTATTACACAATAAGTATTAATGAGCACTGAAAACAACGGATGACAACGATTCATTAATTGATGAATACAGTAACCGTCTTTGACACTTTACAAATATGGTCGAAATGGTGAAGTAGATGGTTGTTCTGAGTTTTCAACCATATTTTCAAAACACTGTTATGTTGGTTACACTGTTAGAAAAAGGCAGAACTATTAGGAACTTTTCTCCATTTTTTTGAAGGTTATAAAAAGTCTGATATCTCTATACGAAGTTTTCGCCAATTTTTTATTGGCATTCGGTTGGCAGCACTTTCGATGTTCCCGCACTTTTGATATTAATCAATTGACAATTGTTATCCAGAAGTGACAGATCTATGTTCACTTCTTTTTGGTAATTCAAGTTAGATATAGTAAGTTTCACGCTCAAGCTTTTCGTAAAATGCCGAAACGGTTAAATGAGCGTTGGCGTAAAAATTGTAAAATCTCGGAATCCAGGACAGGTCAATGACACATCATTAAAACTCTTAGACTGGATTGCTGTAGGATCAAGTATAAATACTATATTCAGGAGTGAAATATACAGATGAAAATTTCAAGTTGGCGACTGTGCGTCATCTGGGAAAAAATGATAAGGTTGGTCTTCTGACACATCCTTTTGAAGCTGCTGACGAATACTGTACAACCCTAGACTATCCAGTTAATATCTTCAACTACTACAAATTAGCGGAACATTTAATAATTGGCTGAATACATCGACGTTCATTTTCATAACTCTAGGAAATAAGCTGAGTTCAGTTCGGAAGATGCTCGAAATGGTTGCCTTGAACTTCTTGACATAAGAACAGCCTATTCGACATTTCACGCTGTACATTTTCGAACACAGCAACGTCGATATTTCTCCTACTATTCCATGAAGTTAAAGATCGATATATTCAGGAAATTATCTTATGTTCCGCCATTTTGTAGTAGCTGAAGATTTCAACCCAATGTTCTAGAGTTGTACAATTTTCGTCAGCAGCTTCAGAAGGTTTCACAAGACCCCCCTTTCAATTAAATTTTTTTCCCAGATGACGCACAGTCGGCATTCTGAAATTTGCATATTCCACTTCGAAATATAATATTCCTGCATCAATTTCATTATCCCAACTTTCAGTTTTTTGAGTTGACTCATTCACAATAATTTTTGCTGTAACTCGTTTTTTTGCGAAATATGAATGAATTAACATTGAATCTACTATGTAAATTTTATTTACATCTGTATAGATATAACTGCACTGAGAATTCCCTTCGAAGCCAGCCGGTGGTTCAAAATATAACTCAATGCAGCTGCATCCGTTGGGGATACCTTTGTCCGTTTCCCCTGAATAGAAACTGGTACGGCGTTCTACAACAACATAGCATACCACCATGTTTAGAATTGGTTAGGAATGCCATTGAGGAGGGTTGGACTATTGAAAATGAAGGGATTTTTTGGTAAAAAAACGAATAATAATTTTTCGTGATTTGAAGTTATTTTGGCTTGTGTGTTTTTTTAATAACTAATATGATAGTTTTTCAACGACATTCTGTATGATTCTCGAACATTTTTTGTTGATTAAATCTGTTCTATATTATGGTTGTATCATCAACAAATATCCCAGATTTCACGACTGATTCCAAATCAGCTAAGGACTTTTCACCAAATATTAATACTTGTCAAATTCCATACGAAATTGTTTCAGAGTCTTTGTCGAATAATTAAATCATGCACTGCTGATTATATATCTTCGAAAACCATACTGGCCCTTTAGTTCATCTTATTTTTCGAAGCATTCAATTGGTGATTCTTTCAGAGGTGGAAAAATGATATTTTTCAGTTTCAGACAGAGTGAGTATATCGCAAAATAAAACTCTGATATTGCCAAAATTGCCAATCGAGTTTTGTCTTCCGAGGAATAGTAAACATGACGAAGTAAAGAGGTTGTTCGATATTGGATTGTGAGTTTACTGGTGTCGTGCATCGATTTTATCGTATCAGAGTTGTTTTAGGTAGGTAATATATAATTCATTTATTGTTCTGATTACGAAAAAGAAAAATCAAGTACCTCCCAGACTATACCTCTATGTTTGTTTGTCACGTTGTTGCTTCGGTATGCTGGCTCCTTACATGTTGCTTGGACGTTAAATACCTGGACGCTTCCGTCGTACAAACCAATAACCACCATGTAAGGATACTTGGGGTGAGTGTCGCTGCACATAACAGCGGAATCAGTCATGCAGATGTAGTCCGGAAAAGAAGGATTCTTCAGCGTGAAGAGGCAAACCGCTCCCTCTGCTATTGGCTTCACATAATCCACTGAAAATGTTATAAAAAGAATCGATTCCTCAATTTCATAATAATAATCGAGAAGCGGAGTGAAAATGGTGTAGCTATGATAAAGAATATGACATTGTTATAATGGTTTTGAAAAATACCATTGATTAAAATAATTTTGATCATCAAAGCGGAGGTCAAATGTGTAGTATACATTAGCGTTCGGCACTATCAATGGCGATAGGGCAATGGCAGAAATGATCTTTCTTGTCGCGTTGTGCACAGTGAGAGTTTACTCAAGTGAACGAAAGCATTTCCATTGCCACAGGATGGGAACTGAAATGACTATTTCTTTCATTTTTCAAAACTCTCTAGGAAACTCTATATACATACGATTTCATTCTATATATATATATATATATATATATATATATATATCCACAAATCTATCAACCTCACTGACCTCCATAACAAACCACAGGAACTAGCCCAACTCAAATCAGCCCTTCTTCAAAATGGATTCACAGACCATCAAATTGACATATCCATCCGCCGCCATCAAACTTCTCCTTCCATTCTCAGAGACCCGACAGACAACAACGTTCTCCACAAAGCTTTCCTTCCCTACATTTAAGGAGTTACTGACAAAATCAGCCGAATTCTCAAAAAACAGGACATAAAAACGATATTTACAGCCAACAATAAAATCTCCACATTCCTCCGCTCCCCCAAGGACAAAATCGTCAACGAATCACAGGGTATATATGAAATACCATGTTCTGATTGCCATAGAACATATGTAGGTCAGACTAACAGACGTGTGACAAGTAGAATATACGAACATCAACTTGCTGTCCGAAAATCAGACCCATCTTCAGCTCTGTCCAAACATCATCAAGAGACAGGACATAACATAGACTTTGAGAACACTAAGACCATCGCCACAGCAAAAACACTACAAGCTCGTATAATTCGTGAGGCCATCGAAATCGAGAAGCGACCTTCCTGCTTAAATAAACGTGACGACGGTCAGAGACTTCCAACTGCATGGAAACCCCTAATTTCCAGATGCCCAGTCCCCACCAAGACATCCGACGGTGTTTTAGCAGCACCCGCTGCTATAAATACCACCCAACATCCCTCGATACCTCAGTTCGATCTAAGGAGTAGGCAGATTGAGACCTTAGAAAGAACTCGTGACGAGACCTGGGGAGTAGGCAGATTGAGGCCCCGGCGTCAAGTCACAAACCCTTGCCCCCTGTGACAACACCTGAGGAGTAGGCAGATTGAGACCTCAGCGTGAAGTCACATTTACTCTTGAAAATGGTTCGAAAATCGGAGCCGAAACGTCGAGAACAAAACTCCAGACGCGGTTCAACCCGAACTCAACAACAACATATATTTATATTTCAAATTCAAATTTCAAGAGTTTCCATGCGTAACAGCATATCCTGTACTCGATTCTGTATATTCATGAATAATGTATTCAAATCCCTCATGTATACATGAACATTGACATCAGGAAGTTTTTGTATGGAAACATGTGAAAAAATAGGGGTTTCAAATGAGTTACTGATCCTCTGTTCCGGTTCTGAAAATCTGATTCATATTTATCCATCGATTTATTCATGGAGTTGATATTGGTAGATAAATTAAAAAGACACAATATTTTTCATATTCAAAGTATTGTTTGTGTATATTGTTGAAGAGGAGGTCTGATCTGATGTGTTTGTTCATTTAAATGCTGAAAAATATTATGATCGATTTTACACAATCTCGGAAGGCTATAAAATACTCCGGGAGTTATACAGGAAGATTTAGGTTCCAGCAATGCTTTTCAATGAATTCGAGTGAATTATGATATGAATTCCCGAAGTCTGATATTTTCCAATAACGGTTAAATTTTACAAAAAAAAATACTTTTTTCTACACACGCACTATAATGATACACTTATATGCCCATAATCCGTTTCATAATGAGATCCATTATAATACAGATTTTTCATTACGATACCGACTTTTAATCAATTGAGAATTCAAATCACTGGCAGAAGGCTACATTGAAAATTTGATTCACAATAAAATCAGCACTTCCCATACAATATTGAACTATATTGAAAGTAGAAATAATGAAATAAATGTATATACTCCTTTCACATCCAGATAAACTTTTCAAACCGAACAACATAGAACACAGAAATAAATTTAGAAATGTAAAAGCCACCTTTCCGCGTAAGATTTGGAAGCTCAGGGTCAAAAACCACCGAAGGCGCTGATGGTGGTTATTTTGTTGCAGTTGGGAGTGAAGATACTGGATCGCTGACTTCTTATGACGATGTAAGTAAATTGACTTTGTCGCCCAACTACATGTCATGCGTATTTTGAATTTTGAAAACTCTGAAGCATAACTTTCGAATTCATTTCAACGGAATAGTTTTTTTTACTAGTTATGAGCTGTTTTTTATCCAATAGTGGATGAAGACCATAATCTCTGAAAATTTCGCGGAAAAGTCATAGTTCATTCCAAGAAAAACACGGTGATTTTCTATACCAGGATCGAGTGAGAGAATCAAATTTCCAACCCATAGTTCAAAGTACAGTTTTCTTCGGAATTCACGCTGCCACTATTGAAAGAAGATTGACATAATGCTCTCATTTCTCTTAAAATTCCAGCTTAGTTACCAAGAATAATGTATTCTTTCGAACTGCGTCATAATGTAAGTCGTCTTAGGGTATGTTTAAATTAATTCAGATTCGATACATCATGAACGTGTGTCTTTGTCCTGAGAGACTATTACCTCCCCATGTGACGCCATTTATTCCGAAAAGAACTGTTTCTCGCACGGGAGATGTGTTGTATTTGGTGGCGGGATAAATTTTTATTATTAGTTGGTTTACATCTAAAGATTATAGAAGTATGGGAAGTCTGTCATCAGCTCGTCGATAGTACAGTATTCTGCACTTGTAGTTTTTACAGATTTCTCTTAACTATCCAATTTTGTGGAATAGTCAGGTCAACAAGCGCCACAGGAATGTGTCGTAATACTTTTTGGTTTTTACAAGTATTCTGTTGCCTATGTAAACTTATTTCTGTGATCTGTGCTGTACAATAAGTAATTTTATTATTTTTGAGAAATTCCTAAGTCGAGTTTCGTTTGCTTCATCATTACATGACCATTGCATATATACTATTAACTATCCAGAAACATATTATGAAACAATCGTTCATTTGTAAAGGGAGAATAAATCATTATCGGAACTCTTAGGAGCAAAGGATGGAATAATTGCTAGAAATGATATATTCATCAATAATTTCACCAGTCAGTTACAATTTTGACCAAGATAATATAAAGTATTGATTGTTTATCGTGAATATATTATCGATGAAACTGAACTCGTTGAAAAACAAATCGAAGATTTTGAAATAGAGTTTTGCGGATATCAGCATTTGAAACGTCGTTAATGCACTCATCTTGAAATTTGGTTTCAACATTTATTCAATACTATTGCATTCATTTACATTTTGACTAATATTTCATATTCGATATCTCAATTTTTTTGTTACAAAATTATTCTCTTCGATCAATCAAACCTTTTATTTTATTCTTCACCAAAAAATCTATTTCAACCTTTTGTTTGGATTTGATACCCTGATTCGATTTGTATTTTTATCCTTTCGTTCTTAGCGACAGTTTTCAATAGAGGTAATAATATAGACAATGGAAGTCCGAACCATTACCAGTCAGTAATGATTTTAGAATAATGTATAACATACTCAAATTAATTACTAGAAAACAAAACAATTTTTTTCTGTATTCAGACCAATTCTCAACCAATCAACATCATTTCAATTTCAAAAGTAAACTAGAGAAGACACCTCATAGTAATCTCCAGTCGAAATTCTACTATTGAGCTAAAAAAATGCAAACAACGTGGAGTAATTACATCTGAAATCCAGAAACTATCATGATTCGAACTTATTCAGATTTTTCATCCTTTCTATGTCCTTCCAGAAGAATGTGCTGATATCATACTTACAAAAGCCAAAGCAAACAGCGAACAAATCGTAGTAATATGGATTCCATTCGATATCGGTGACGGTATTTTTCTTAGTTTTATCATACGTGAACTTCCACAGTGGCAGAAGAGTACCTTCTTCTTCCCTGAATTCATCTGATGGATCATCCCAGTATCTGTAATCTGGTTGAAAGATATCATATTAGTGAGCAGAAAGTAAGCTAGTACAAGTTTCAGAAATGGTTCAAATGTCTCGAAGTGCAGTTTAAAACAAATTTAATATCTTATTTTCGATAGTCACAAACAACTAGCAGAAACAATACTAATTTTTATCCTCGCCCTCGGTTTTCTCGATGTTTTTTAAACATTACATATCTCTTTTTTGTGAAACTATAGATAATTCCGACACGCCGGACCGAAGTCGGAATGGGGTAACAACTAAAGATATTTCAAAAAAAAAACACTCACGACAACTATCACGTATATACAATTAAGAATCTCTAATTTTTCAGATATGTTCTGGAGTAGTTCATTTTGCAATCAACATATATTTTCTTCATTTCTCAGGATATACGTATTTACTTGAGAAGAATTTTGAGTTGTAATGAGGAACAATTCAGAATTCAGCTTATATTCAGTTTTCCGTAAATTGAAATGAATTCAGTTCACGGAAGTAGAGCTCGTACAAAGTAAGAATGACTCCATAACACCACCGCAGTGAAATCAATTCATTGATATGAATAAATTGGAAAGTTTTGATTGAATTCCAAACATGCCGTTCCCATTCTATTTAATACTTTTGGTCACATATTTGACGTTACTGCGATCAATTTGAGTTTGATATCTATCAGTTGACAGTTTTAATTCGAATGTGATAACTGTGTGTTTTGCCAGATGCTTCATATTCAATCTTGCAATCAAGCACCCTGTGTTTTGAGGCAATTACTTTATGATTCAATTACGAACAGGTAAGCACGAGCTTCCATTGAAACTATTCCTTTAAGGCACATCATACTACTTGATGATGGCAATAAATACAGTTTTTCTTCAAACGTCGAATAATGTTGACATTACTTATCTAACTTGATCCTGTCAAAGTTTGATGTCTCCGCCGGCAGCAGTTTTTCTTTTCCCATTTCTTTACGGCGGAGGGAAAAATTTTGTCATGGCAACAATATGAAACATGTCACAAAGCAACAATACAAATGTCATTAACAACAATTAAACATCATTTTTATTTATAGTAATATTAAAAGTACAATTAGTTAATGAAGCATTTTCAAAATTGAAACCGTGCAAAAATGTTCCCGACTCTTGATACGCATTGGTAATTGTTGATGATACTGATGGTCGAGCACAACTTTCAGCAATCATTTCCGATGTTGGCGAATCATGAGGGTTTAAAATTTTTTGAGCATTATCGTTCTTATTTCTTATTGAATCCTCTATATATCCTTCAGCAACCGTGCTTGATTTCCAGCCCCCATGTCGTTTGAGGCATTCTAGATTTCCGCCTCCATCAATTAAAAGTGTTTCTGAAGTTCGTCGTAAACAGTGACCCGTGTATGCGCTTGTATCGTTTAAATTTAAATAACTAGCTACTTTTTGGGCTACTGCGCTGATCGAATGTATTCCCATGACGCTTCGGTAACACTTTCCATTTTGGTACTTTATAAAAAATCGGTTTTCTGTGAAATTTTCAGGCCGCAGTGATGCATACTTTTTATACAGTTTAATGTAGTTTTGACCAATTATCGTGAAAGATCTTATTTTTCGTGTTTTACTGTCTGGGATTTTGATAATTATTACATTTTCTTTATCCTCAATGTCCACAGTCTTCATTTTTACCAATTCGTCGCATCGACAGGCGCCGGTAACCCCAATTAACAAAACAATCTGAAATATTTTTATAATTTAGTAGAGTATACTACATGCTTTGCAATTTAATTTTTTTTACCTTTGATCCTAAATACAACTCATCTGGCGCTTGAAACAAAAATTTATCAAACTCGTCATTAGTGAAAACTTTAGACTTCTTTGCAGTATATCCTTCGCTTGTCTTTTTCAGATAGGCACGTAACTTTAAAAATTTGCTAAATCCACATTTTTTCTAATAACTAACTCGGATTTTATCATAGAATATCGTGACCACATTGTAGAAGATTTCCATTTATTTTCATTTTCCATTATATTAAAATATGCCAGTAAAACGTCTTCGGTAACTTGCCGTACTCCTCTTGTATTGCACCACTCTTGGAAGTGCTTGTACGCTAACCGATACTTTATTCCGGACTTGGAGGGCCCCAAACGTGCTACTGCCTCATTAGCCGCGGACTCAATTTCGTTTAGGTTTTCCATTTTCGCACTAAATTTGCGCTTGCGGTTGCAACAACAATAAGCTGTCTTTAATAACATAAAATAACTGTCAAACAACTGTAACCAGGGAGACGCAAATCCCACCGACCGCGACGACTTAATTATTTTAATTTCTAACATCTAGACGACTTTGATAGTTGTATAGTTGTCACAGTTAATTTCGAGTAAAAATAGCGTATGAATTGTACTATTTATGGTTGAAAATTGCTACGTTTGAAGAAAAAATAGTATACTTCATTCCGCAAAGAAGCGACTTTTCATGCTTCTCCGCCTCATAAAGTAATATACTATTCTGTTCGGAAGTATGCTCATTAATAAATGAATAGAAACTGCCTAGAATTGACTAACTGCCATGGTGAAATGAAGTCAGACAATGTTTCGTGTTGATTGGAATATCTTATCATACAAACTGACTGGCCGATTGTTGATCATTGCAGACAATATTCCACAGCGTCTATTACTGACCAAAACAGGTACCGAATATATCAAAGACCAAAGCTGTAATAACATAATTCTTCATTCACATGTTCAAAATGATATGGAATTTTATTATTATAACTCGAATAAATTGACACTAGTAGGTAGGCGTAATTTCAAAAAATCTCGTCGACGAATTGTTCATCAATTCAGTTCTTTCAAACAGTAATATTTTTACAATACCAAATTGAATGACGTTTATTTCCCAAGAAACTTACAAGTTTATAAAAGAGAAAATTAGAAACAAATGAATAATGAATCAAATAAATAGAGAAAAAAAAAGTAAGATAATGAAATCAGACTTTTCACAGAAATAGAAAAAAAAAATAATAATGATGAAAATAAAATAAAATTGTCCTTCACCTATCGCAATAAATGTTTTTTCAACTTAACTTTGAAATTGAATTTTCCAAATTTTTTTATTGAATCAGGTAATCCATTATAAAACACTATTCCGTTGTAATAAATTGATTGTTGTCCTATTCTCGATCTGAATTTCATTGTCGATAAATTATTTGAACATCTGGTTGAATGGTCATGTTGATCACTATTAATTTTGAAGATGAGATTAGAATGTTTCAATTTATTTTTAACCAAATGAATGAACGTGCAGAGTTTTAGCGTATGTATCGAAAATATATCTAACAGTTGATTGGGTTTGTACAAATTTTTTGTCGGTTCTGTATGATCAAATTTATACATACATTTAATTAATTTATTCTGTAAAGCTTTTAGAGGTCTATCAACACAACAATAATTATAGTAACTTCCGAAAATTTGATGTGTTCATGATGCTTTTGTTACGGTCTAATTCAAAATTCAACAAATTTAACAGCGCCTCTGAATGAATTCAATTGCTTTTATTTTGTATGAGATGAAGTGCATTTGTCTAACTCTGCGAGATGAAGCTTTCTCAATTTCAACTCTTTCACCTTTAGCAATATCGTCGTAGGTATTCTGATTGATCATTCTCTCCAAAACTTTCCAACATTCCGAAACTCTTCCTTGTACTGCTTCACTCAATTGAGCTCTTCCGGAGACCTTTTTTGCAGCTCCTGGTCTGGCAATGGACATCTTATCTTTTTCCCTTCTTTCTTTTTCCAACTCTTTTTCTAACTGTTGTGCTTCATAGTCTTCTTGATATCCATCATAGATCACCCATTGGAGAACGTTAGCTGAAAATGTTGCCATGGGTGGTGGAATAGTTTGAGTTTCCTGACCCTGGTAACAAGTAAGACGTGAAAAATGATTATAATGAACGGTGTGGTAATATCATCGTTCGTTTATTGCAGAGCTCAGTGAAAAAATATCTCTGTGAATGGTTTTATTTCAAAATGATCGATTTGGAAATATCGATTCTTACCCTCGTAGGATTGTTGTAAGTTAGTGCCGCTCGTTCACAAAAATTGAACTGGTTTGTTAACTTCCTAGGTTTACCGCCTTTGGCAGGAGGTTTCGCGCTTTCAGTTTTGACTTCCGCTTCTCCTTCCCCTTCTCCCTCTTCATCTTCTTCGTGTTTTTCCTCTACTTTTGGCTCGGCTTCTTCATCTTCATCTTTCGGCTCTTCCTCTTTGTCTTCCTCTCCCTCCACTTTGGTAGTTCCTTCGGATACCGCATCAACCTGTTCTTGTTCTTCGTTCTCTATTGTAGTTTCAGACTCGTGCCTGAAGGTTAATGCTAGAGTAGAGAAGGGTTTATATATACAATTAGATTCAATACATTTTCCATAATTGCGATCCTTTTGAAAAATTAGCCAATAAATTTCGAAAGTTTGTATTATTCGATATACAAATTATTGAAATGTGTAAAGTAGCAATTTGACATCAAAATCAATTTGTTCAGAACTGTAATATGCCCTACTCAAGAGTTTATATCACGCAGGAACTTTTCCAAGTTATCTTGAAAATTCGCATTGGCTACAATTTCATGGATTCTTTTTATCTCAACTGAAGGAAAATCCGGAACACCCTCAGTATTCAGTTGGTGAATTCATTCTACCTTCCGTGTCATAGAATTGGTATTTGAACATTTTATATTACACATTTCAGAATATAATATGATTGCTGACTACATAAATGAAAATATACATAGTGTTCAATATTTCATTTTGAATAAATAATTTATATTGGCTTGGGTCCGCAAGGATTTTTCATGAGATACAAGGTGTTGAAATTTTATTTTTTCTGAATAATATAATAATAATATTCGGACGTGAAATGGTACGTAAGCGTGTTTAACATAAGGAACTCCAATTTGATCGTAGTTTCGCTCTTACCTGTAACACACGCTACCTTCATGTCTCTTTCTTATTTGGAGAGTCAATTCATCGTTTGAACAATTCTTTCAGGCCACTCTCGAACTACCCACAGAGTAGGTTGTAGCTGGCACCTTCCAGAAAACAACTACTTTCCTGGCTAATACCATGAAGGGCATTGTAGTATATTCGACCGGTGCCAGTGCATGTTTCTTCACAGAAGAAAATCCTGCATTTGCTTTTGGCGATACAAATGAAGGAATTGATTTTCAATTATTTGGATGGAAACACTTGCAGACCGGTTTCGGACTATATGGCCACTCGTCAGTACAAGGCAGTATGCCCATTGACTATGTCGAATGTTTTTACGTTTTCCTCGCAGAAGGAATGGGAGAATTCGGTTTGCTTCTGGAATATCTTCAATTGTAGGAATTCATCGACTATATGTTGATGATGGTAATAGTTCGAAACCGGTCCGCAAGTGTGCCCGTCCCAATAATTGTAAATCAATTCCGGCATTTGTGCCGCCAAAAGCAAATGCAGGAACTTCTTCTGTGAGAAAACCTGCACTGGCACCGGTCGGATAAAATGCAAAGCCCTTCGTGGTATTACATTGGGGACTAGTTGTTTTCTGACAGGTGCCAGCCAGAATCCTACTGTGTAGGTAGTTTGGGACTGGCCTGAATGAATTATTCAAAAAGTGATTTGAAATCAAAGTAAACCCGTGATTCAAAGAAAGTATCCCTATCCTACGCTATAAAAGGTTGTGTTGTTCGCATGAGCTTCATTCGGGGCTTGATAAAATGAAAGTTTTCGATTTTCAATAAGGGGAAGTCGGGAAGTCATCGACTTCATGTTGGTTATGGCACTGCTGCCTTGTACTGACGAGTGGCCAAATAGCCCGAAAACGGTCTGCAAGTGTGTCCGTCCCAATAATTGAAAATCAATTCCTCCACTTGTATCGCCAGCAGCAAATGCAGGATTTTCTTCTGTGAAGAAACCTGACTGGCACCGGTCGGGTATGATGCAATACCATTCGTGGTATTAGCCAGGGGAGTAGTCGTTTTCTGATAAATACCAGTCAAAACCTGTGTAGCTAGTTTGAGACTGGTCTGAACGAATTGTTCAAGAGATGATGACTATGTCGAATGTTTGGAGAGCCATACACAAAAAAATCAAATTTCCTGACATTTTCATGTGAAAAAATTACTCATTAGTATTGTTCCTATGAGTTGCTGTTGGTATATTATGAATACTGGACCAACTAGTTTTTCCATTTAAATTTTCATATAAACCTCAGGGTTTCACGGTCAAGCCTATATCCAATATTTGGAAGGAAAGGTAATATTTTGTATTTTCTACTTTTCACAGAAAATGAAACCAATGAAACGGTGCGGTGGCCGAATTACCAAATGTTTTCGCTTGTGCTCGATTTACTTTCTTTACTTCCGATTAGCTATGAATCGATGCTGGGTTACGGAAAAAAAATTCTGACTGGCTCTGTACCATGAACAATTGTTGTTTGGCTGGATACGAATATTAGTAGGTTAGGTCTGTTCATCGAATATACTAACCGACTTGTTACCCTTTGGGTTTTCTGGGTTTCATTAACCCAAAAACATTAGATATTCCTTGACGCACAGGCTTCTGCTTTCTGGGTGTACTCGTAAGATTGTTTCAAAAAGGAAATATTACTATACCAAAAAATTTACTCGAATAAAATCAAATGTATTTGAAACTATAAATTTACACGAATTCAAAATAATAGTGAAAAATATGAAGACGGGAGTAGGTATCATGTATTGATGGAAACATAATAATTGGAGATGAAATTCTGCGCAGTAAAAAGTCGCCAAATTCTTGCTTCATGGAAATCATCAATGGTCGTTCCCGTTATGGAAAAAAGTAAAGACTGAAAATTGGGAAATGTGTGAGAATAATTGGAACTCGTGAGTGAAAAAATGAATTGGATATTTTGAAAACAACAACTCATCAAGGTATCAAGCAGCATTTCCCAAAAGTTTTGTAGAAGATCAATTCAAAAAATTTTGTTTGATAAGAATAGCACTGGTCTGCAACAAAATCCTCCTTCGAATGAAATAATGAAGAATAGGGGGAGTTAAACAGCATAAAATCGAACTTGCCTTTCATTTTCTGCTATCACGTATATATCTTTTCAAATGCTTTATTTAATAGCTCAATATTATGTATTTTTTGTCCGTTTTTTTTTGCTTTAACGATGTTTTATTCAAATCAGCTCATATTTCAATCCACAAAAACTTTTGTATTAATAGAAAGAGAGAGAAAGATATCACCTGCCGGTGTTTTAACATCAATGCTTCCGTCTTAGCTGTGATTTCGTAGCATGCAGAACGCTAAAGAGTTGTATAGTGAATATTTTTCAATTTATACCGCACATTTTGGTAAGTTATGAATTGTATTAACAAATAGTTGTTATTTCAACTATAGAGCAAAATAAAATTAGATAAATAGAACATTATTCTGATTTTAAAGGCAAATATCATTCTTAGGTTATAAAATATGTCCCTCAAAATTTATTTCTTTGGTTCCCACTCGAATTATTTCCCTGAAATCTTGGCGCAGTATCAAATGAACATGGTGAAAGGTTTCACCAAAATATATTGCACATAGAGAGGCGCTACAACGGAAAATGGTTAGTCAGAAGAAATGCTTGTCGATTTTTGTTGGACGATTTTTCGTGAAACACCCACAGAAAATATAAAAAAAAGAATCTACAAAGTGAATACTACTAAGGAAAAGTATTTGAATTTATGTAATGATTTTTGATGATCTTTGACAGAGTTTGTTCAATATCGTATCATTTTTTATTCAAATTTTTTCAAAAATGGATTTTGATGGAGACAGACACTCTGTAAATAGCATTGAAATTCTTATCAGAGCAAAATTCTAGTTAGATTATTTATTATGTTTTAAATCTGTGGTGTGTTCCTTGCTATGATATGAGGGATCATCCATAAACGACGTCAAACGTTGGGGGGTAGGGGGTCTGCGAAGTGTGACATTGTGCGACAAGAGGTGGGAAGGGGGCCTTAATTTTATGTTATTATATTTCGAAATATAATGTAACCGAGTATCAAAATGCAAAATTCGAACTGAATACCTATTAGGCATTAGATAACAATAATAGTTTTACAACAAGAGTGGATATGGCCAATATACATTCGAGTTGTGCAGTTGATTTTTTCTTCGACCTTTTAGATATTTCAGAACTCTCTTTCAAGATTCATATTGATAATCATTTTCAGATGTAGAGTATTTTTTCGATATTCATGAAAAAACTCGAAGGAAAGAAACTTCATTGAATTCAGTGTTGAAAGATACAAATTAATCTAGTAATATCAAATAAAAAAGTCCAAAAAAAAGCAGGCTGACTCAATGAATTAGAAAATATTTCAGATATAAGTTTCTACAAGGATAGAAAATGGATGCTAGCTGTTCAAAATACACGGATCCTCCCAATGAGAGAAAAATCATCAATGAGAGTTAATTGACAGTCCGATTCTAGGTCCGACAAAAAATGACACATCATCTGAATCACATGAAATCAAAGCCTCGCAACAGGGAAGAATACCGCAGATACAGACGAGACGTCAGGCCCAAAAATCTTCGGACCACGGCTGAGAAGCCCGGAAACTTCTAACAATTATTTAATTTTATTGTTCGACCAAAAATCCATTTCAACTTTTTTTTTGGATTTGATTGCTTTATTATTCCATCTGTAATTTCATCAGTTTTTTTCCCTTTTGAATTTTTTTTCAGCAACAGGTTTCAATAGAGTTGATAATATAGACAATGGAAGTCCGAACGAATATCATTCAGCAAGGAACATTGTCAACTACATTCAAACACATAGTTACGTAAATATATACATTGCAAGTTAAAGCTTTTGATAAAAAAAATTTCATTAAAGAATGGAATTTCTTGAAAAAATCTTCAGTTGAGAGAGGCGTTCAAAAATGACCCATTACAGGATTTTCAACAGAAGTGCTTTATTTGTGACACAACGATATGATTTAGCTACTTATTTTATAAGAATATACATATTGTGTTCAGAGTAAAAATGAATTTGGCTGGCGACTTCAGGGTAACGACTAGGTGAACCCTGTTCTTGAAAATTCGAGGACAATCAATCAATTTCAAAGTACATGGATGAGGTCTGCTGTCCCGAGTGCAAAAAGGTAGGACCCCTCCATATCTCAGGAACTTATGATTGGTAAAAGTCGCTGGGTCCCAATCCACTAGACCACTAGGCCATACGTTCGACGAACGAATCGTTCATAATAACGTAGAGCGATAGAGAATGCGTATGCTGAACTGCGATAGAAGATCAACATCAAATTGAGCCAACCTCTGAATACAAAGTTATAAAACGCATAAAAATTCCCAAGGACTGCTTGCGATGTTGGCTGTAGAAAATTCTGTGGACTTTTCGATTATGTGAATGAATGTATCATGTTTTTAACCGTAGCACACGATTTCCTACAATTTTTTTAATCTTCGATTTTATTGTAAGTTTTCGACTATTTCCTCTGCCTCATCGTAGTGACTTCCTGCCAAATTTTGAAAACTCCGCATTCGCAAACCTCATTAGGCGGTCAGGGCATTGAAGGGGAACACCTTTTTGAATTGCATCGACTATTCATTTTATTGGTAGGACCATGAATTTCTGCTCTACTTGACAGCAGGATATCACGAATTTTTTCTGCCCATAAATTCGAATACTTACGATCGATACCCTGCTCTAACAGTTGCAGATGTGCTTCCTCCGTGTCTTTATGAAGTATCGTTCCTTGAGCTTCGTATACCACCACCAAATTGCCTGGAGGTGGCAGAGGTATGAATTCGCCTTGAGCATAACTGAATTCTACGAGACCTTCAGGTGTTTGAGGGTTGGTTGTCGACAGTAGTTTTGTTATTATTTCTTTGAGTTCCTGCAATCATTCATCGACGATAATCCAAAGTTGATTTTTTTAAATGGAATGATTAATAGTGAACAATATGAAACCCATAAGTAGGAAAATTACAAAGCTTTCGAACATTGATAATATGTTCGGCTCTTGAAAATTCTTCTGAAAGCCATAACAGCAGCATCATTATTTCCTCATTATGACACCAAATGCTGTATATTCATTTCAGAATCAGTTGTAGAACAAAGTTATGTGAGGAGTAATTTCTCATGAGTTGATCATTTCCGGAGTTAAAGTTCTTTACCACCATACAAATTATGACGTCATCGATATTTGTTTTCTTACCGAAAATTGAAAGCCCATATAAGTTCGAACAGACTACATACGTCATATGGACAATGAAATATTAGCTGGTACAGCTCATCCAATCCAACTTGGCACAGAACTAATGAAAAAATATGCCCAGAAATCCCTGTGAATTATAGAAGATAAAGAACACCTATTAACCACACCAATTTCTTTTCTATTTTGAAACATTTATGTTTTTTACATTCCTATGCCATATTATGTCCATTCATATTCAAAAGTGACTCACAATCAGCTTTTTATTTTTAAAGGAGTAGTTCATATTTCAATTACTTATTTTTCATCAGGTAATGAAACTTGGAGGGTGGTGGCACATTATACTCATCTATTTTTTATTTTTTTATTGCATTGTATCACCGTGATAGAAACATAGTGCAAAAACATACTGATTGAAGACAGTACTTTCTCTCGATTTTGAAGTAACGAATAAATTATGACAAGCCATTGGAAAATATGTCACATCAATGTGAGATCACTACTGGCTCATTTCAATGATTTTTCTGATTATTTTTCTTCACAAGAATATGATGTAATCGGGGTTACAGAGACTTGGCTAACACCTAATATTTCAGGTGAAGATGTTCTATTAGAAGGATACACATTTACTCACAGAAGCAGAGGCGCAGGTTTGCGGGGAGGAGGAGTTGGATTATATATAAAAAATACGTTTGCATTCACTGTAATGAATAACAATAGGGATATAGAAGATATTTGGGTGAGTCTTGAACTAAACACTTCGAAAGTATGTATTGGGTGTATTTATAAAACACCAAAATTCAATTGTAACGATTTTAACAATATTTTTGAAAGTATTTTGATCGATTTAATACCATCATTCGATGAATTAATAGTTGTAGGGGACTTCAACATGGATTTGTTAGATATTAATGATTCTGCCATCTCTAGTTAAACCAGTATTTTAGAAAGTTTCGGTTTGAACCAAATAATCAGTAGTCCAACAAGAGTCACTGAAAATAGTGCTAGTTTGATAGATTTCATCATAATATCCGAAGAGAGAAAATTTTCAGACAGTGGTGCACTCTCAATAAACAATATTAGCGATCACGAACTCGTTTATGCTCATTTGTTATTCAACGTACCAAGAAATGTAGAGATAATTAAGAGTTATAGAAACATCAAAAATATTGATGTAGAACTGCTTTATGATCATGTAAGATCTATTCCATGGAAGAATATTTATGACATAAATAACACTGATGATAAAGTAAACTTCTTCAATAAAAATGTTTATGACCTGTTAGAACTACATGCTCCAGAGAAATATGTTATTTTAAAAAACCTTACAAACCCTGGATTACGGATGATATAAAGGATATGATTAAACTCAAAAATAAGGCTCTACAAAAATATAAAAAAACCAAAAACCCCCGACATTTTCAGGAATATAAAAATATGAACAATTTAACAAATAGCTCTATCAGAAGAGAAATGAAGGCTTATTTACAAAATGCAAATGGATCGCCGAATATTTGGCAACACCTAAAAAAATTAAATATCTACAATAAAAAGAAAATGTCGGTAATTCCTTCGGGTATAGCTGATGTCAACAATATTAACTCACATTTTGTAAACTGTAAACCACAAAATAACTATAATGTTTTGCCTAACTATTATGATGGTGTCAAACAAAATATATCTTCTACTTTGACATTCAAAGAAGTAACGGAAATTGAAATAAGTAAATACCTTTATAGCATCAAATCCCGCTCAGTAGGCTCAGATGGCATACATATTAACTTTTTGATAATGTGCTGTCCATTTATACTAGAATTCATCTCTCACTTGGTTAATTTTTGTCTCACGAATTCAGTTTTTCCCAGCCAGTGGAAATTAGCGAACATAATTCCACTTCCCAAGGTTAATTCCCCAAAAAGTGTAAATGAACTCCGACCTATAAGCATTCTACCGGTGATGTCAAAAATTATCGAACATGTAATGAAAGAACAAATAGTAAATCACCTAAATTCCAATAATATCTTACCTGAACAGCAATCAGGCTTCAGGGCTGGACATGGTTGCGTAACTTCTCTACTTAATTTGACTGATAATATCATAACTTCAATAGATAAAGGTCTATGTACAATTTTAGTGTTATTGGACTATTCAAAGGCTTTTGATACTATACAGCATCATATTTTACTACAAATTTTGGAATTCATTGGGTTTGATCATAAAGCGATAAAATTATTAGAAAATTACTTGAAAGACAGGCAACAAAGAGTGGTATACAATAACAATATATCTGAATCATTATATAATAACAGTGGGGTTCCGCAAGGGTCTATATTAGGACCTATCCTGTTTATTATATATACATCTTCATTTCCATCTTACATACATCATTCTAGTGTTCGAATGTATGCTGATGATACTCAGCTAATGTTCTCTTTTGATCCAAATGAACTTCAACAAAGTTGTAAATTAATTAACAATGACCTTGGAACTCTCTTTAACATATCACTAGAACACTCTCTTCATTTGAATCCAACAAAATGTTCTGCAATGTTTTTTGGAAGACAAATTGACAAATTGAAATTTTCTGATTTAGTCGATATAGAGATCGATAATGTAAATATTCCATTGGTGAAAGAGGCCAAAGTTTTAGGTTTAACAATTGATAACGATTTGAGATTTGGAAGCCACATTTCTTCATGCATTAAAAAATCTATCTTCAAGTTGAAACTGTTGTATAATTCAAGACATATTCTAAACACAGAATCTAAAATTTTGCTGTGTGACTCATTGATTTTGTCAACCTTTAATTACTGTGATACTGTATATGGGCATTGCATTACAGACCATACAAAACAAAGAATCCAAAAAATTCAAAACTATTGCTTGAGATTTATATATGGCATTAAAAAAAGTCGTCCTGTCAGTCATAAATTAAAACAAACCAACTGGCTCAACATGAAAAATAGACGAACATTTCATTGTGGTATTTTGTATCACAAAATAATTAATACAGGTATACCCAAATGTCTATATAGAAGAATAAGATTTCGAACTGATGTACATAATGTAAATATTAGATCTAAAGGAAATCTCACTCCTCCCTCCCACAAAACTGCAATCTTCACTAGATCATTCTCATATAATATAGTGAAACAATTAAATTTTTTACCCATACTATTGAAAACTCTTTCTAGCCCCATTTTCCGAAAGAAATACAAAAAATTCCTTACTTCGTAGCCAGAAGTGGTCTTACTTTGTAGCCAGGAAAAGAAAAAGGAGAAAGTATTGTGTTTTGTCTGTCTCATTCGGATGTGATTCTACCTTACCCGGGTTGAGTGGAAGAACAGCAAGCAACTTTGTTGTAATGCTGAACTTCGCCCTTTCAATTGCTTGTAACGCAAAAACTCGAATTTTATTTTGTATATTGGCAAGAGAATAAAGTATATTATTATTATTATTATTATTATTATATGTGTTCACTGTGTTGAAATTCATTCCTAGTAGAAGTTTTTTCTCTCGTGGTCTGCACTACCAGTGTGCAACTGCTGAGTTTGTGCCAGGATGGATTGGATAAGCTATACATGTATATAGACTATACAGGCTGCATGATGTCTCACATTTATTTGACCTGTTTGTAATTGAGTTTATTGTTATATTTATAAAACTTGGTATTATTATAGAAATTAATATAATTATGTAGGATAGAATTACCAATTGTGGTAAGTACTTTTTTGAAAATGGTGGGAAGAGAAAAATGTCATTTGAATAAATAATTCAAGTTGCAGCATGTTTATGCGCACCCTTATTACGTGATCCCACTATTGTTACGGTAAGACATTCGAGGTTGGTTAGTCAAAAGTTGTCTGGAATTTAGTAGGTCTGAAAAACTGAGAACTTTCTGTCGTCAGCATACGAATGATTTGTAAACAATACTTTCAAGTATCCTCAATTCAATATTGTTTTAAAGATGGGATGTTTAGGAAGTCTCGGTTAATTCAACATTTGTCTTCATAGTCAATTTTCTCCAGCAAAAGGTATTCCAACATATACATTTTTCATTTTGTTGTACTCATCGTAAGAGCCACTCTGTCTATAACAGCCAACTACTGACGAATGATCACAAAATGTTGCTAAATCATCGCGCTACTATCACTTCGCAATCATCGCATGAGAGTATCCAAACAAAACCTACCTTAAAATCGAGTGCATTACTTTACGATTTGATATTACCAAATAACATCAACTATTCGAATTGTGTGTCTATATGGATTAAGAGATGGAAAATTCATATTTGGGAAGATGAATAAGTGTAGTAAAGCACTTAATCATCATCCTGCCTGGGAAATTAAAGCCGTGGAGAGCACTGAAAAAAGTCAAATTTTGTGTTATTTCGGATAAGAAAACTCATCACTCCCAAACCGAGTATTTTGCGGAAAAAGTTCATTTTTCATTTTTATTTCAATTCATCCTACTCGATTGATCAAGAAGAAAAATGATATTCTCTAATTTTTCAATGGCGTACGTCGTTAATTTTATTGTTTTTTTTTGTTAATACCAAAGTTGAGTTCTCAGATTTTTTTTTCTACCACTAGTCAAGAAGGACAATATTGAAACTATAATAAAATAAAAAGTTGTTTGGAAACATATACACATACTTGAAACATATACGGATGTTTATATTTCAGAAATGAATTCTGAGTTTTTTTCGTTTCAGAAAATCAGCAGAGTATGAATTCTGGAGAGCGCGAAACAGTCAGTCGGCGCAAAATAGGATGGTGGAGGTTATGTGCCATCATTTGGTCAATTTTTTCAATTTGTTACGAAAATGAATAACGTTCATTTATTCATTTAATAATAGTTTGACGGCTAAGCCATTATATTTTTTGATTTCTCTTCTCTATCCAACGAAATTAAGTATAACTACATATCTCTCGAGTTTCTTTAGTTTTTTTGAGTTTGCTTCACCTACAGAGTTGTTATAGTTCTGCGTTTCGAACCCAAATTTCACTAGCCCTGTCTGACGGGAGTATACTTGGACATTACTGTCATTCTTGAAATAGAGCATGAAAAAATTGAACCGAACCAAGATTTTTCATTTTTTTCTCCTTCTTTTCGAAAATTGGTGATTATGGATAACAGGCTAAACTAGCGATAATGAGCGCTATGCGATCTGATAACCGTTTCTCGAATACCAGGCGTTTCCATATATTAAAGAATATTTCGTATAAATCTGTGCATCCGAATATAGTGACACAAGGAAGATTTCATGGAAGGATTGTTGCAAGTCTGTTGCACTATGAACTTCAACATACTGAAATTCAAAGGAATACACTCGAAATGATACTCGTGACGGTAAATTCTCTATATTTGACTCCCTGTATATCACAAATCGTGCGTTTAGAATGCTTGTGTCAATGTTGACCTTTCTTCAGGATGACCTGAACTAATTACCTATCAAAAATTCAGAAAATTTTAGTGGAAGCTAGTTTTCCATAAGATTGGTGCGAAGTTCTTTGTGATGATAACACTACTTACCCAATCTGATGAAAAAATACAGATCTATGATTCCATGGAATGAGAATGAAATACATTTAACATAACGACGTTTTGAAATCAAGTCATTCCGCAAACATTAAGCCAAACAAAAAGTTTGTATTAATTTATTTCATTCATATCGGAGGCGGTAGAGTGAACAATCTTAAACCGAAATTTAGTTTTTTACGAATATCTCAACAGTAGCGATGATCTGAAAATGCATTTTATTGTTCCCTGAAATAGTCAACTTTTGTCTTATTCAACCAACCTTGCAGGTCTCACCGTCAGCGACATCTAATAGTAGGAGCAGTTAGAAAAACGGTTGGTAGGTTATATGCATTTATCAATTTTTTTGTATCCACAGAATAATGTTTTTTTTTTCAGGCAAAGAGTTTTCAAACACTACCCTTTTTCGGCCTTTTAGGGGCTGTACATCCGACATACTATCGACCGATATATTTCAACAGATTCGCAATCAGCAGAATAAGACAAGTATGCTCTCTGGTAATTTCCTGTATCCGACGTAATAATCAACCCCTTGATTTCCTCAACAAGACAATAATTCTGACATTTCACAGCCCTCAGTCCAATTTGTTAGGATTTCAATTGGTCAATTTCATAATTGATGTATGGGACGGTACTCACGATATCAGTCAATTCCAGTTGATCCTTTGGTTTCAAGAGTTGTTTAGCTTTCTTCCACTCTTCCAAGTCATCATTAACTTCAACGTCCCGCTTGACCAACCTCTTCTGCAACAAAATATATTATTTCAAATTTTAATAAATCAGTAGTCCATTCTTATATAAATGAGCTGCTAAAAATTCGAATCGCTTAGCATGTTGCACCATAAATTCTTCAACACGGTATTTACCCCACTCTTTGGAATTGATGCATTTCTGTTTTTTGAAGCTGTACCAGGAGACATGTTGAATTATCTTGATGCTGAATGACCGTTCAAGTGAAGTTTTGATTGGAACTGATCAAAAACTCATACACGAACGTCAGTCGCAGATATACCAATCATTGATCGTTTCGTAGCAACTGTATTTATTGATATAATAAACGTAACTGCCTGTTTCGACGATGCAATTTGTCGCTGCAACTCCAGAAAATTGCATGTCTTCATGCAAGTTTTTTGAAATGCATAAATCTTTTTTGGTGCGATGAGTTGCAGCGACTCAGTTATTTCCATGGTAAATTTGTTGCCGCAAACCACAAATATGTGGTGGCATCATTGGAAAGAATGTTGATTTTGAACATTTCAAATATTTTCGAAACGTATGGAATCAAGTTGGATAATAAGGTGATTTTATCACAATATCAATTATTAGAAAATATTGAAATCATATATCAGTTCTGATAATGTAGGTGTTCATCTTGGTAACATTCAGTGCTACTTTTTATTATTGGCAATGCAAACTGACAGATAGATGACGTTTCTTGCAGCGACAAATTGCAATGTCGAAACATGCTGTAAGATGCACAAAAACCCTGGGGCTGCAATTGATGCGATATTGTTTAGAACGTTATGGCGACACCAACGTTCATATATAGGAAAGTTACGAAATGTCATGAGTTTCTGGGCGAGAGGGTTCCTGAGGCTGGTGGAAGGGTTTGGGGCAATCGGGGTTGGCAATCTTGATACAAAGTGAAAATCACCATAACAAAATATAAATGAAACCGAGACAAGAGTATATTTCTGTTTTTTTCTTCTAGCATCTTGTGTTTAGTCATTTGTAAGATGCCCAGAAATTACACTGATTAGGTATTGTTTAGATTTTTTTTAATCCTACCCGAGAGGTATTTCAATTGCTTGTCATAATAAGGACTAGAATTAAAATGCATCTTCATTCAATTTTCGAAGTGAAAATATATCGTGTTCATCATTGTTGTTTTTCAAAATTTGTACATCGTTCTGATCATTATATCGCAACAGAAAGCTGGCCAATTTTGTACTTGAGAAGATGGATCTTCTTTGATAAATAATAGAGTAGACGATGTGTGTGTCGTGATAATAATAGATATTACATCAATAGTAGATAATATTTATGCAAATTCATTGTTTTTTTCATGATACGCCAGTCTTTGACCTGAAGGTGGGAAATTTGAAATGTTTGCAAGATACACAGGCATTGACCACCCAAGCGAATAGGTATTTTATTTCGAAGTGCTTTAGAATATACATCAAAGACTATAGAATTGGAGATAGAAGAACACGTGTACATTATTGTTGTATTTGCTTTGATTGTGCTCAGAAAAGTTTTGACACTCGCCATTTGAGATGAATGATAGTTGTTTGAGAACAATAGAAAACATTTGGTATAAGCATTATGTTATCAGATCGCACCATTTCCTTCAGAAGACTGGTTCTCTTCACAATGTTGCACAGCTCTACCAAAAAAAAGATCATATCGATTTGGAAATGAAATATACACATGTTCTTGTGAGCATTACAAATAGTCCATCTCCATTAGGCTTACTGTTTTTTCAGTAATAGCTTCAAGAAATTTGGCTTTGATTACGCTGCCGGAATAAAAACCCTACGTAATATAATACGAAAGAAAATTATATTACAAAAAAAATTGAAATGAAAGTGTGAATTATCCTTTTGATGAAGACGAAAAAAAAAATAGGTAAAGTCTATTTTGTAAATATACAATAGATACATAATTTGATGGGTAGAACGTGGCTCTCTGCCTTCATTCGAAAGTTACTGTCTTTCGATGAAAATCGGAATCGAAGAAAATCCCACCTTTTTGTGAAATATCTTGATCTGAACGAGCACATTTTATTCGTCATGTACCAACCCTTTACATCTCATACAATATATTTTCTCACGAAAATAACTGAATTACCGCAACGCTTGGGGTAAGGAAATTTCCATTCGAGTTTTTCAGTGAAAAATAACAATGATTTTGAAGAAAAATATCTTGTAGGAAGGTGGAATGAGGTGTAAAAGATGGTACTGGCCAAGTAGAAATTGCGTGCCCATCATTTCTTGGTATGAACAAGAGATATGTAATACCCTCTTTCGTACTTTTCCTAGAAAGTAACATATAACTGTCAAAAAGTAGATTAACACTTTTGGTTCAGATTTGTGTTCTACGCATCATAATAAGTAAGTACGACCAATGTTTTAAAAAGGTTCTGTTGGGAAGGATAGACTCTCAGCAATATTGTTTTTTCATCATCCACGACAATCGTTCGTTTTTCGTTAACCAGCTGACAAACGTCAACCCTCAGAAGTCGAAACTTGTGCGAGCGATGGATCAACGAGGCCTTACCTTTTAACGTGCGATTTACCAACACATAATGCATTGAATACTTCAATCCTCGAAAACTGAAACCTTAGTTCACATATTTTTCCCTCATCTCAAACATTTTTTTTATATGCTGCTTGAGGCCAGGCCTATATATTATATTGTTTTTCGAATACGAATTTTTATTGGATTTGCTGATGATTTTAATCTTCCTCTGACCAACATAGCATCTCAATGTTGATATTTCATAACCTCCTTTCATATATTAACGTTGGGCGACACTTTTATTGTTTATTTTTAGGTTTAATGGAATGTTTCTCAATTTCATCGCTGGTTGACGCCAATTGTCACCTATTACATACAACGTCATGTGATTTGACGTTGATCAAATTTTATCTGAAATATGGGTTCCACTTCCAGCTGAATTCGAATTTTTTATTGTTCATCGTAGTTGAGAGTACTTTCGTTATCCATAATTTATAAAACCATATACATAACACGACTTGCGACGTGCAGTATTGTAGGAGAATACATCTATAATACGAATGCGGTTTGTTCTGGTGTGCTGCCCGGAATATTTAAAATAGTCAGTCGGAGGATAGTCGTCCAGTTGGTTATTGAATAAATGAATTATTCAAAAATGACTTCCTATTTTAAGGAGGCAGAAAAATCATATGTATAACATGGGGGTGTCCGACGCGTAGCGGAGGGCAGTAATCTTCATCCTTGGGGGGAAAAGTAGCACTTTCCTCCCTTGCTGAATTGAATACGATTTTGAAATTTGTTCCTTTTTGAAGAGTAGACGATTTGCATTTCGATTCGAGGTGAAGTTGTGTTATCATATATTATCATGTTCAAATTTTTTATTCTTTTTTGGAAAAACTTGTATTCCAATATGTAGAACAAATGAGAAGGGAACGCGCGGCGCTTTTCCTTGGTTCAGAAGTTAACGCCTTTCAAATTTGGGAAGACAGGCATATTCCACCTTTTCTGCTATTTAAATCCAGTTAAGCACACGTTTCTTATCACTTTTACACATTCTTCCACTTGCTTCGAACTTATTTTTCCATATATATTTCCATTTTACATGCAATAACTCCATTTTAAAATTCTTTGACTTCTAATTAGGGTATTGGAAGTGCATAGTCAACCGACTTACCGACAAAATATAGGTTTTTTTTTAATCGAGCAGTCAGCAATATAAGCAAAATCTAAGGTGACATTCATGAAAATCGAATTCAAGCGAAAAGAACAATGCTATGGGGAATTTGGCCGGCATTCTGAATGAATAATATAGGCTGCTGATCGGTCAGCATCCAAAAGTGAAAAAAAAATATTGAGAAGTTACATTAGTTGTTGCATTTTCAGAGGACGCAATTTTATTTTTTCGAAGTGTAGGGGAAGTTAGGGTGAGCTAAAATCCAAGTTTGTTGGGTCGCAACCCTTTTCCCGCGGCCGCCATCTTGGAAAAAGGAGTGCAAATGGTTTTTGTGCTTCATCGGCCAAACTATCCATCTTTCAGCAAATCAAACATTTGCTGAAAATTAATTTCTATTACTTTTTATCGTAAAATTGAAAATAAAGAAGTTATGAATGAAAATATTACAAAAATTCTTTTCGGTAGATTTTTGTTATTGTCACTTCACAAAGAAACGACATTAGCACGTTTCTATAGAGGGGTTTTCAACGAATGATTTTTACCACAGATTTTTATAATTTCGTCCATTAGTTAGATTTCCACAGCGCTCCCAAGTTGACCGTATTCTCGAAAACTGCTTAGGATATATTTGAGAAAAAGCTGCTGCGCCTCCTAGGACCAATAATGATAATAATACTACTAGCATGCTTTTCAAACCCTACCGGTAACCCACGCCTTTCTTTCCGGTAAATGAGTTGCGTAAATATACACTCGGAAATTATTGTAAAAACTAATGAAATAAAACCATGCTTTCATGGTGAAGAAAAGGATCGATAACTAATAGATAAAAACGTAGCAATATTATAAAATTATGAATTATGTGGATAATAAAAAGCTAAAAGAGAACTAAGCTTAATTATTCATTTTTATACGAATCCTAAGGAATATTTGAGAATACGGTCAACTTCGGAGCGCTGGTGAAATGTGAACTCTCATTAATGAACGAAATTATAAAAATTCATAGTGAAAGTTATCAGTTAAAACTAAATTGAGAAGATTCGCATTCAACATAGTTGACACTTTTAAGAAAAGAATTGATACTCAGTAGGTGGGAGGGTGAAAGTTTAAGCCTATGCTTGCAAGGAGTATTTCAATAGATAAAAATGAAAAAAAAATCGTCAATTGTTTTTCATTATAAAACTTGTTTGAGATCAATTCACTCCACCACTCCAATTTATTCATGTAAGGGCATTAAATCAACCGACATTTGAATAGAACGTCAGGAATTAGTTGACTTGTACATTTTATCAATTCCTCACGTCAGAAAAAAGAAATGCTTCATATGTGACCGAGAACGTTTTAATAATATCAAGACTTTGTTCCATCATCCACTTTCGAATACATGAAGGAAGAAATTTGGAATAAAACTGAAAAAGTGACATTAACTCTGTACCTACTTCCTTCTTCAGAAAACGAAACCTTTGGAATTTCACCACGCAATGTCCGCATAACTTCTCAAATATCGGTTCATCCGCTGGATATCGCAATAGCTACATCTCAGCATAATATATGGCAGATGTCATAGCGGTGTATTAAAATGATATCGCAGTGTAATATTATAGAAGGTCCAAAAGATTTTTGATGGTTTTCAGTTCCACATCCCAACATCACGTTCTTCCCTCGTATTACCAAGTTTCCGTGTTTCCGACATCTAGTGAAACGAATGCGTGTTATTGATTTTTCGACGCCGTATCCTACAGTCAGGCATCGATGGAGTTGCTTGCTCCTATTGTCGCACATTTACGAAGTTCGATGTGAACGAATGTGACAGGTATCCATATTTAGTGAATGAATACACCAATGTTGTGGAGTTTCCCATTGATGTTGCCATTTGAGTTCGAAACAGTGGAATTCTGTATTCTTGATCACCAACAAGATGTAGTTCATTGTTTTGTTTTGAATTCAACCAGTGTATATGTTCACTGAAGCTGTGATGGAAGATAGTGGAATTGACAGTGGTGATCTGAATGGGGATCCCATATGTAAACCGAATGTATGTATTTCTGAGAACCTATTGATTTTTCGTATATCGAATTCATTATTTGCCAAAACTGAAAAAAAGTAAACAAACGGTAACCCTTTCATTATCTTCTTCGAATACTCAAACTGCGATTGTATATTAATATTTAATTTACTATTATATTTTGATTTTTTTGTGTGATGAAACATATTTTTGTTCGAATGTTCAGTATTTGAAGACTACGATACTATTCAATTTAGTAGCCATGAAGTGGTAGCACATGCCTCTAGTACAAAAAAAGTATTTTGAAAGACTAGTGTAGAAAGTGTTGCTTTAAACAGTTATTTTTATTCGATATATTTGATATTATGTGTATCCAATCCTTGTTTTACTTGCAATGAATCGTTTTCACAACCTGATTATCACCCGAAGATATTTATATATTTACTCTCTCAGTATTTATCACAATTAAAAAAAATAAACCTTATGATATGGACGATTTATCGTATATCTGCGCTCTTTGAGCAGTGACTGTTCTATCCAATATATTTGAACTATATATATATATATATATATATATATATATATATATATATATATAAAGCGAAGGGTAATCTTGACTGACTAGTTAAGGAGAAATACGGAATGTTGTTGGGGATGCAGTCAAATTACTGGGCTGTTGTTTAAAGAATACTCTTTGTTATCTGGTCGAGCTTTATCAAGACATTAACGTGAAGTTATAGTAAGAAGTCAGACGTAAACTGAGACACAGAAAACTGATACTTTTCCTCATTTGAAAAAGAGTCACACATTGCATTCAACGTTACATATATGTATAAAAACTTGTTTCAATTCAAATTTTTGGAAAATTGAAATTTCACCGGCACGTGCTCGGAGGTGGTTACCATATGGTATGGTGAGTTTTTATACATATATGTAATGTTGAATGCAATGTGTGACTCTTTTTCAAATGAGGAAAAGTATCAGTTTTCTGTGTCTCAGTTTACGTCTGACTTCTTACTATAACCTCAAGTTAATGTCTTGATAAAGGAAATAAACATTCTCGAAAGCTCGACCAGATAACAAAGAGTATTCTTTAAACAACAGCCCAGTAATTTGATATATATGTGTGTGTGTGTTTTCAGGCAAAACGTCGCACTCGTAATTTTTTTAAAATTTATGTTTCGCTTTGCTGAAAACTCTTACTAGTGCGCCCAGAAGGCAGATCCTTGTGCAGGCAAGGGTCGGCTGATATTTTTGGGTTGTGAAGCGCTCTGGGGCATCTTACCAATTTTCACGGTAGCGCATTTGCTATTGAACTGTGGTGAAACCCAGAGATACCCACAGTGCTACCGAGTCGGTTGGTGTTATTCAATCTAGATTATCTAGGCAACTAACAATAATTTCCTATCGCACAGAGTCGGTCAGAAAAATTCTGCCCCGACCGCGGTTGGAACAAGTAAAAAAATAGACAAATTGAATATATAGGACCGCGCCTTAAACCGCTTGGCCTCACCGACTGAAATTTTTTGATTATTATCGGTAAGATAAAAAAATATTCATATTTCATCAGTATATGATTCATATATAAATATAATTTCCGAAAAAAGTTTGGTCATACAGGTACTTAGTAAACAATGAATTCATTGTTAAGTACTTATATACCACAGTATTGAGTGTTTGGGTATAGGAAAAATTTGAAATCGAATATCCATTTATATCAACTCTGCCTTGGTTCACACAATGATAGTAAATAGAAAATAAAACAGACCATGACTAATAAACAATTTGTAGAGTAGAGTAGTAAGCTTATTCGCATAAACAATAGGGTTTAGGTGGAAACCAGTGTGAAAATTTACCTTAAGAACAGGAGATCAATTTAATTCACAACATTGGTTCATCCTTCAATTGATACATTTACTTTTTTTACGTTCATGTATGAAACTACTCTAATGAAATGAATTCAATGTGAATAATTTGTCGATTATTTGTGTCAGGTCAAACTTATCAATTCATATAGAATTTTGCGACTGAAATCAAAATGAATGAATTTCCACAATATACAAAAGTCTGTTATTTTGCATTAAATCACCCTGTCGTTTCCAGAATAATTCGATTGTCATGTGGACAATTGGGACACATTGACACACAAAGTTTATTGAGTATAATCCGTGAACAATTTCGGATCATCAGATGCCGAAAAACCATGAAATCGATGTATTGTAAGCCACATAAATTAGGTGAAGACTATTGAGACACCCCTTGGCCATTACTGGTATCACCTGGGAACGGTATCACCTGGGAAGAAAGATGCGGCTGTCTTCAAAATTGTTAGCACTTTCGTATGAAATAGTGAAAAAATACGGTATCATCTTCACTTGAGTTGTCTATAGAGTTGTCCATTTGAAGTTTTCATCAGGTTCAACAACCGATATTTTTCTGGAAGGAATCATAAAATTGTACTCATATATCGCTATTCAATGAGCCTGAGTTTTTACATGAACGTAGAAAAGATATTGTGTACAACTCTTGCGAAAAGTGTTTATTGCATTCGACATGTTGTTAAACTCGGTCTAACAATCGATAATTTCACGTCACGTGCGCTAAACACGTTCTTCTGCACTTTCTGCATAAATAACTATATATATGTAGCTATCTGAAGTTTCAGAACCAGAATTTGAGCAAAATCGAAAAATACCTGGAACTGGAAAATGTTGGCTACTAAATTGAATAGGATAACAATATAAATTTTACGATTTTGTCTGACAGTCTTCAGCATTTGGGCGAGTTAAGCCCGAAACTATTCACATTTTCTGATTAGTTGGCTGGTGGCCGAGTTGACTATAACGCTGGTTTATTTGTTGAATTACATTTATTATTGCTGGTTAAATCTGACTGACTCGGGCGATTGTTGGTTGCCAAGGTACCAATCCTGGTTGGTGGGATACCTTGATCGAATCCAAAACACTTGGTCAGTTCGTGAGTTTTCTGGGTTTCCCTGTGGTTGAAATGGCGAATGCACTACCAATTTTTGAGTCGTCCCCGACTCGGTCCCCGAGCATACGGCAATCAAAGCTATTAGCTCGCATGAGTGATACATATATCTATTAAAAAAAAACGCATCAAAATTGCGTAGTTTTGAATATCCAAGCACACATAGGGACAGACAGACAGCGGAAAGCGTTTTTTTGTACTATGTAGTGATAGTGAAACATCAATAGCCTGATTCAATCAATTTCGTGAAACGAGCTTTTCAACTACATTTCACTGATGTCTTCAATAATTCGGTCATCTGCAAGTTATATAACTCTTCAAGTTTGGCGAAAATATTTATCGAGTACCCCTTCTGGTGGAGTCTCTGAGCTGATATCGAATAAACCAGTCGTCATTATGAACAACATCCATTTTCTAAGATAAAATCAGTCGATACTTGTTGGATATGTTTCAAAATGGGGTTTTTCGTGATTCATGGGTCGTCTTCCAAACGGCAACCCTACAAAATCAAGACAGATACTATAAGGATTTGAAGGAGGGATGTTTCACTTCGGAAATTCAATGTACGAAGTTCAGTAGAAATTCTGTTGGAATCCATGAAATCATTGTCGAAATCGAGAAATGCCACCTGAAATCCCTGAGGAAATTCTGAAATCCACTGATTAGGTGTACAAATTTTACGGAAATGAAACACCACTCGTATTTGAAGCGTTTTATTAATTTCCCAAGGTATGAATAATATATGGCTTTATACCGCAGAAACCAAAAACATAATATTCACATGATATATTATTCGTAAAAAAAACATTCATTTAACCAATTCAACCGCCGTGCCAAATTCACTGCTTTTTACAGCGAACAACTGATACGTAGAAAATAGGCAGTCACCTGCGGGATCGAATGACTGAAAATAGAGTAGTTCAATGGCATTGAAGTCCATTATTTGGGTTTCCCCTCCCCTGAAAATGGAAATGCTGTAATTTCTTGAAATATATGTTTATACGTAACTGCAATAAAACAAAATAGCAAAATTGACTGACTATATTGTCGATTACGTATCGAACTCTTTGCGGATTAAGAGATTGATTTGAAAAGAAATGAAAAGAAATAATCCATGACTATTTTATAATGTACCCATTATACGTCTGTTTGCTCGACCTTAATGATACCCATTATTCACTGGTGAATAATGAGTCGCTATTTACTGTTGTCAAATACTTCTTTTATTTAGCAATAATATTATATTGGTTTGCTACAGACAATCGGTTTTTGAAATTTCATCGTGTAAACCACCAAATATTTCAAATCAGTTCTTCACCCATATTTAAAAAAAAAGAAGGCATGTAGCATATACTCTGAGCTACCAGCGATTATAAATATGCGTGTCATATCGAAATAGGTTTTGAATCCACACACATTTTTACCCAAACCTGCCTACAGTATTGTATGAAATATTTATTTGAATAAAATAATGGTGTTTCGTAAAATATGTACGTAATGTAACAAAATTACCCAACAAAAAAAAAACTGAACAATATTTTTATTAGCCGTGGATAAAGTATAGTATTCTACTGGCGTATAATGACTTTTATTCTCTCGGTGATTTAGTGAACTCCACTTCGTGAATAATAGCCATCATCATACCCTCATTGAATAATATTCTATTGAATTTCCTCTCGGCGACGTTTCGGAACCACTTATAATTGATAGTACCTATATGGTATGTGTTTATTTTCGAGGAACGAGTATCGATACAGCAAATGTCGTTGAATATATTATGTTCTGCTATTATTGACCTATAGCCGACCTGACATTCACCGGGGGAATAACCTTTCGGAGAGTATAAATGTCAATGGGATATCTCACAATTTCACCAAAATCGGATTCGTTCGTCAAACTAGGTTACGGATATCCAATAATGGGTTCCTTAATGAAGCTATAAGAACTTTTATGTCATCCCCAATAAGTGCCACCCAGATAACAATTCAACGGGTTTTAGGATTCAAATGATATAATGACCAGTCGCTTTTTCGTATCAAATGGAAAGTATTCGGAACGATATATGTAAACATTGATTCCTCAAACCCGAACAAAAGTAGTGATAATGTTGCGTACCAAATTATCAATATGGTATTAGATGAAAACAGGTGCGTAGTTTTACATTCAATGAATTTGTACAGTTAGGCCTACCGATCTTTTCTCATGTACTATCAATTTGTGCATACGAAATGAGTCGAGAAATACGTTAACATGAGAATAGCACATCACGTGGCTACTACTCGAATGGAAATGTAAAAAAACAATATGAAATTAACTTTCTATAAAATGTGAAATGGAAACATATTATTGGGAAAATGACTGTTGTTGTTGTCTAAAGCATTTCAAACTGCGCAAACTTATGAATTACAAATGAATGTTGCAATATTGGCTGAGTAAACAAGATTCATTCATATATAACACTTTCTATGTTCAAATACAGGAGTTATTTTTTTTATTTTCCATCACTTGAACAAAACAGGTATGATGAGTAAAAATAGATGTTTCATCGTGACATGTATTGATGACATATGGAAAAACATTGATCGGTCCAACAGTATCAGTCCTCATTCTGATTGATGATTTGAGTTGAGGAAGACTTGATGAATAATAATTTGGAGGTTGCCGGACGGAATTATGGTCCATTTTTTTTCGGCCCTATAATAGGAGTTTTCGATTCCATCGCTGTAGTTGTGAAAAAAATGTTGTATAGAATGCAAAAACCATTGACCGCTATTTCTCGACTGGAATGTTTTCGCAAGATCCTTTCAAACCTGGAACTGAAAGTTGCCAGAAAGGCCCGTTGTCAGTTTTATTATAAATCTCCTTCCCAGCGTCACATACCTTCTCTCGAGTTTTGGAGCGCTTTTATCAACAGTTTTTGTGACTTCAGTTATAGCTGAACTTCATCCATTATTATAACAGATACATTTTCCATAATTATAAAATAGCAGTGCTTCGAATTTTGTGATAGCTTTTTTTAAAGCGAATAAATATCGCTATAATTATTAGATTAAAAAAAGGCGAACGAAAAATCATGCTGAACTGGTGAATGAACCGAAAGAAACTATTCAAATGCAGCAAGTCGACGCAAAGACGAAATTTCAGACAAATTTGAAAAGTTGTTTGATCCGAATGCTGATGGTATAAAAGTTGCATGGCCAGCTATATCAGCGAAGAAAAAATTCGTCGTCGTCACTACATAGGGCGCTGGAAGAAAGAGCTTCATCAACAACACAGGGCGTAGCTGGATCATCACTTGACCTGCAAATCAAAAAGAAGCAACAGCGATTCGTCGAGTGATGTTCCATTTGTGGTATACGACGAAAACCGAAATAAAAAAAAGTCATCTTTTAACTGAAATTTCAGCAGCTTTGCTGTTTTCAATGCGTCGATAATACTATGAAATTTTCACGAAAATTTGTTATACGAAACACCGGAAGATTTGTTTGCAGAAACTTCCAATATCATACGTCGTGTTAAAGAAATTACGTTTCATTACCAATATCTTCTAGTAACGAAAGAGGTCGACCAATAACAAATATCACAAAAACAGTTACTGGTTGTTTTTGACAAATTGATGGCGGATATAAAAGACGGTGTTTCGACGACCGCTTTTGAATTGACATACTTGGCTCAACGCATGACTGTACTCGCTGAAGTAGAGGATGTAGTTCTAATCGTGATCTCAAAGTGATGCTGATCGATAAATTTGGTGACAAGGTGTTATTCTCATATCTTACTGAGAGGAAGCAATCTTCTTTGGTTTTCATGGCAGGAAGTTCATTAAGGAAATAGCTGAACGTTTACGTCGGCTAGACTGTAGCAAAATCGTCATGTGTCCTAAGGAATTACGGAAGGAACTATCCACTACTGAACTTATACCAGAGGACAAGTTGTGTAATGAAATTCTTATAGAAGATGCCGCGAAGAAATGCACATTCACGCCGAAATGGAAGACTTTCATACAAGCCTCATTTAGCAGTCAAAATCTAAAATTGTCAGGCAATACACTCCATGAAGCATTAGCGGTGTTTAGTGATATATATCAGTGTAACGAACAGAAAGACACCGCAACATACAGCTTGTTATAATTGGAGTTATACCAATTATCAATAAAAACCAGTTTTACTGTATGGTTTTAATTATAGTCTAAACTGAATACATGAGGACCATGAGTAACAACATGTCGACAGGACGCGGATGTCTTAACTAGATTGACAGTATGACAGTTGACATAAGATGAGTTCGGATAGTCACTAAGGTGGTTATCATTACATCTCCCCCTTTTTCTTTATAACTAATCCCTGTACCTAAAAGGCTTTTGAACTACCCTACCAGATCTAGTTTTAACAACATTTTCTGTACAAACAACATTTCTAGTGCCTTTCCCATCGCTGACAGTACTTGTTTCCGTTTCGTTATGACTATGGGAGTTAGGTGTATCATTACTTTGGTGTTCGATATCAATACTAGATTCCAATGGACTTTCCTGTGTATATAAGTATTTTGTCAAATAATTCAACATACCCATAATTCTTAATAATTCCTTCTTATTTTTAGGATCCTCAATACTCAGTAGTGCCTCAATATACTCAGGGTCTGGATGAATGCCTTTACCTGAAAATATTTGACCTACATATTTCACTTCTTGTACTTTATACTGTACTTTATGTTCATTGAATTTTACTCCAAATTTTCTTGCTCTACTCAACACAGCTTGTAATATTTTGTCATGTTCTTCTTCTGTTTCTGCCGCAATAATAAAGTCATCAAAGTAAATACCTATGTTCAAATCTCCAAATATTTTTTCATTAATTTTTTGAAAAACTTGTGGACTTACATTCAATCCGAATGGAAGTTTCTTAAAACAATATTTCCCAAAAGGTGTTATAAAGGAACATAACTTCATGCTCTCATCATCCAGTGGAACATGATAGAAACCTTCCTTCAAGTCCAACACTGTAAATATTGACTTTCCTCTTAGCTTTAATGCTAATTCATCCACTGTAGGTATGGGATGCTCATCAGCTAAAATATTTTTGTTCAAATGAAGCGGGTCTAAACATATTCTTATTTTATTATTAGATTTTTCAACTAAAACAATATTATTCACCCATTCTGTGGGTTCATCGACACTCATGATTATATCCCTATTTATTAAATCATCAAGAGTATTTTTGAGAGCTGGCATTATTGATTCTGGCACTCTTCTACATGAACTTACGAATGGCACAGCATTTTTTTTCAAATGAATTTTATATTTAAACGGAACGTTTCCGTTACCCTCAAATACGTCTTTATTATGTCTAACAAATTCATCTTTATTTTGATTGCAAACTAGATCAACTCTTTGTAAAAGATTCAACTTGGAACAAGCATTGAGACCCAGTATTGGAATCGTATTTAGATTTACCAAAAAAAACTTAATGTTACATCTAACACCTTTCACAATACATTTTATCATACAAGATCCTGATGTACTAATTTTGTTCTGTCCATAAGTTACAATAGATATATTTTCATTATTAATATCCTTATCATTAAATCCCAAATCGTAGAATATTTTGATAGGTAAACAGTTACAACTGGCACCTGTATCTAGCTTAAATGTAATGGCCTTATTATTTATTTCAATATCCACAGTCCAAGACTTATCCATTGCCTGGTTTGTTTCAATATTATCCAAAGTAATATTATCTATAAAAAGAGAATCGTCCTCATCATTTTGCAGTACATGCACACTATGATTTGACTTTTTACTATTTTTATTACTAGAGCCACAACTAGAACTAGCCTGTTTGTTGTCAACTCTATTTTTACAACCTACAGCAAAGTGGTTGGGCTTACCACATAATGAACAACTTTTTCCAAACGCTGGACAATTTTTCCTAGAGTGATTACGGCCACACTTTAAACAATCATATGTGCTGGTGTTACCTTCTTTAGCTGGAATTGAGTTTCTCTTAGCTATCATACCCTTCTTCCTATAACTAATCAAGTTCACTTCTTTGTCGTTTCTCAAGTCCTTCACTTGGTATCTACTGGCTTCGGCTGCTTGGCAGAACTCTTCTGCTTTCTTGAGCGTTAGAGCTGATTGCTGAAGTAGTCTCTCTTGTATTGATAAGTCTTTTATTCCACTAACTATTCTGTCACGAATTAGAGAATCCTCCAAGACGTCGAAGTTACACACAGATGCTAGCATTTTGATATCGGTAACAAAGTGGTCGAAACTTTCTCCCTCTTGCTGAGTTCTTGTGAAGAACTTGTATCTATCATAGGTTTCGTTCCTCATGGGCTTGCAGTAGTCTTTGAACGCTTTCACAACTGTATCATATTTTTTCTTTTCTTCATCTGTTAGTTTAAATGTTAGAAATTTCTTTTGGGCTTCTTCTCCCGCAAGATTGAGCAGTATTGCTACCTTTGTTTCGTCATTTTTTCCTTCCAGGCCAGAAGCTTTCATATAAATATCTAGACTTCTTAGGAAATTGTCCAAATTACTGTGGACATCATGGTCAAAATTCAAACTCTTAGGTGGCTTGAAAATTCCTTCCATTTTATCTGTGGTCTTTTACAACTATACCAACAAACCTGACACCATGTTATAATTGGAGTTATACCAATTATCAATAAAAACCAGTTTTACTGTATGGTTTTAATTATAGTCTAAACTGAATACATGAGGACCATGAGTAACAACATGTCGACAGGACGCGGATGTCTTAACTAGATTGACAGTATGACAGTTGACATAAGATGAGTTCGGATAGTCACTAAGGTGGTTATCATTACACAGCTCTAGCCGAATTCATTCACCACCTACCTAACTAAATCGAAACATATCCTACACTGTTGAAAAATCTTAGACACTGTGACAATGACTTTCAAGGGGACATTATGTGGCGAAGATTATATGATCGTTACAATCATGATAGTTAATCAACAAAAGAATGATGAAAAGAATACCTCACGGGCATCTAGCTCTCCATGTTGACTAGTCATTCGATATCTGAAGCTAAGCAGCAGGGAAAGACCGCGTCGAAAGCTCATAAAACTGCAGCAAAGTATTATATCATAGCTCGCAGGCAATATATCAATGAACACAGGATATATTGAGGAATTGCTGTCCTTCGGAGGAGACGTAAAGCCGGCGGTCCTGAGTCCATGGTTGTTGGACTCGTAAAGGATTCCTACCTCTGGTTGGAATACCAGAGTGTTCGGCAAAATTTCCGGTTGGGGGAAATGTGGTCACCGGAGTCGATGATTGGACTTGGTAGGGGAAACAGGCCGACGTTGAATAAATCATTAAAAAAAAAGAACACCTCAGACACTGCTAAACCGAAACTAACTGAAACTGACTGCAAATATTTATATTAAGTCCTTCAACTAAAATACCAGCTGGCCATCACCGGTGGATATGAAGACTCCAAAAAATCTTCAAGCTCCAAGGTAATAGGTCTTCTGAATTATTAGATTTGAAGTCCAATCACCTAGAAGTAGATTGAAGGATTTTCAGCCATATTTTTGTTGCTGTTCGTGGAGGAATTGAACAAGTTTTTATAAATTGTGCAGATTCCGATGTTTTCGTACTCAACATCCACTTTTGGCATAAGCGATCGAATAGTAGTTTTTGAGGGATTTGGTTTGAAGGATCGGCCAAAAAAACCCTTTCAAGCTGGGATTCAATTCGAATGTATCTGAAATTATTAGAGCTTTTGATGTTCTGTATTTACAATGCTTAAGGGCTGCAATACATGAGCCTCCGAACTTACTACAATTCGGTGATGAAAGACGAGATGGAAAGTTGTACCCGGTGCAAATGGCAAAACCACCTATGACAAATTCTTTGATCAGGCTTTGCAAATATAATGCTGAATGCCTGACAATGTTTTGCACTTGTAGAAAAAGCGAAATCAATTGTATTTTCCTTTGCAAATGCATCGGCAATAATTGACAAAACTTACCTGAATGAATTTTTCACTACTTATTAATAGGTAAACCACTTTCTTCATTAAATTTGTATTGAATTAGATCATGCCGTTTTTCTCCATACCTTACCTAAACCAGGTGTTAATAGTCAATAACGATTTTTTTTCGCAGCTACAGCGATGGAAGCGAAAACTATTATAGGACCAAAAAAAAAAACTGGACCATTATTCCGTCCGGCAACCTCCACAATATCATTAATTAAGTCTTTCTCAACTAAAATCATCAATCAGAATGAGGTCATCGGTTTTTGCATACGGAATGTTTCGCAGCGCTTGTACTATATGAATAACATGACTCACACAAATCATTACTGAAATGAATATAATATAAATATATATAGGTTGTTCAATAACAATTCATGAAGCAAACGTATCTATTGCTTGCTTATTTTCACCAACTACAATTGTGATTGCTTGTACATCATAGGCGATAATGTAAATTAGGTTTTTCAATTACCGCGAGTCCACCAAAATTCAGAATCACAACGAGAGTTCGTCGCTTCCACCATTTCATAAGAAATTCATTGAAAATAATCTGGAATCTAGAAATAGTTGCAAGATAAATCAGTGAACCACATTGGCCTTGTTCTACCGATGAGTTCAGTCAAATACATTTCAAGCCACTGTTTCGTATTTATTAAAATACGCATTCTGCAAATCTGCCAGTCGGCAGGACAAAGGTCCTCGGTAACTTGCCGTTACCTTACGTTTTTTTGGTCGCAGATCTCCAATTTTACCAGGTAACCAGGCCTAATAAGTAGAAATTTCATTGCAAACATAGCTATTTTTTCACATTTTTCACTATTACTAGGGGGAAAATCGTATAACACCAATCGAATCTGCTGTAAAACTACATGAATAATATTCTCCTTTTTCAAAATCGATTCATTATTTCCAATCAAGATATCCAACAATTTTCCGAGTGTGCGTATGTGCGCTATATATTCCCACCGCGAGTTCTTGAAGTTCACGTGTAGTTAAGCACGATAATTTGTAAACCTCATTGAAGTGAGAGTCTTGCAAGAAACTGTATAGGTATTTTTCATATGGATTTTCGACTAGTATCGACAAGTTCTATGCAATGTTCTGTTATTATCACTATCATTATCATTGTACCAATATAATGTCAAACTTTTTTTAACATAACCATGGAAAAACGTGCAATATTATGTAACAAAAGCTTACTGATTTACAATGAACTCAACTTTGTTGGTTCATAGCAAATTGAATGGAATATTCTGTTTAAATGGAGAGAGTACTTCTTGAACAGAAAATCCGAACGTAACCTTGTTGAGAAGGTAGGGATAATGCAGAATTCATTAGGTACGAAACTTGCAAAATTCGTCCGAATAAAAAGGATGCAACTAAAATATGGCCAATGATATTCCAGTGCTCGATCTCCATCTCATTTTGATCGCAATTTCTTTCCGACAATCGTACCTATATGAACTATGCCTAATTCGAAAAAAATGTGATTGTTCAACGAAGGCAGTACTCTTTGAGAAGCGGAAGGGAAGAGTAACCTTGTTGGGAAAGTAAAGGAGAAATTGATATCAACCTCGTTTTTTTAGTGTAGATTTAATGAAATCCAAGCAAGAAGAAGTGTACTCTTTTAACACTGTATTTCCAATATTTCATTTGAACATTGATTCGACTGAGACGAAGACCATCCCCAAGATATTATTTATAGGGATGACCAATCATTTATGAGAAATTTACTCGTATTTATCACTCATTGATAAAAATTTTCGCTTCTTTGAGTTCAGCCAATTGGCCGAATTTTCTCATAACCAGCAAGCGAATAGTATTTGTATCTGTCATACTTCAAAAGTGTTCACATTTTCAATATCTTGTTATATGTCATTCATTCTAATTCTAAGCTAACCTCTATAACCACGCTGTGTTTTAACCGCACGTGGCGAAAACATGTTATAGAATAATTTCGACAAGTAATGATAATCAATTTCAACTGTTCTGATGTTCTTGATGTTAGTTCATCATTCACGCATGTGTTCTTTGTGCTTATTTTATAAATTTCAACCATCAAACTAGTTCAACCATTCAACTATTCTCGCTTACAAAGTAAATAGTGCTGTTGTTCCAGCCTCCTCTCCATATTTTGAACAAATTGCTTATTATCTGAATCTTCTCTGAAGATGACAGTTCACTGTCGAAATTGTTGAAAAGGTTATACTTTTTGCTTGATGTGCTGCTTCACCCAATATCTTGACAGAAACCTTCGGTTATCAGACGTTCCTCGTGAATATCGCACTCTGTTGCAGATTAGGCCTATGCCGGTCACTTCCACCAGATCCTATGCCTTGTCAATCCACCACGAAATGGCGTTGAGTCCACACTCATCGTGAGATCGTGGAGGGATGAGCCAAGTGGCGTTTCCAGTACTCGTCGTGGTCCATTCGAGCATTAATCGTTGTTCGAATGCGGTCATCGCTGTGCTGATGAGCCCCAAAGGGTGAAACTGCAGTCCACAAATAGACCATACCACGACGTCTGCTGGTAATTATCAGCCTTTGGCGATATGCATACTATGCATAGGATTGCAGATTTGTGGTTCCAAATGGAACCTTCTGCACGGAGGCTCTCTGATGAAAATTCCATAGGAACATCCGCTGGGCTTGTTATCAACAATAGTGACAACATCACACGAGTGTAATGGCAGAAACCTTCGGTTATCATATATATATATATATATATATATATATATATATATATATATATATATATATATATATATATATATATATATGTATCAAATCCATCATTCTGTATATAGTGTTTGTGATTTATGAAAATAGCTTTCAACTGTTAGAGATGAGGAGAGGAATTTTGTTTAAATAAGTTTTTCAATAATTTGTCAAGACTAACTGTCAATAAATCTTTAAGACGAAATAAGGTGGTTTATTGGCCAAAGGCAATTATTCAAGTTCAGAAAACGACATTGGTGACCCCGACGTGATCACGACTATGGAGAAAGATCAAAAAATCCAGCGGAAAGGAGCCGGCGTGAACCCGAATCTGTCAACAGATTTTGTATGGCCACAAAACTTCGGCAAAATCAACTACGACAAAGACAACAAGAAGTTCCAATCGATCTCAGATGAGCATAGAGAGAAAAAAGCTTGCGATAGTTACTGAGAGAAAGAAGCAGGAATTAGAACAGAAGAAAAATGAAATTGTAAATAGCCTGCGTCTTCTAGAAATGGAGCACGATCTTCAAAACGCCCTGCTAGAAGAACAAGAAGAAGAGAGAAGTTGTAGTAAAAATTCAAAGGCATCACACGGTATCATGGAAGAAGAAATGACACATAACGACAAGAAGAATACAGTAGAAGAATGGGTTAACAGCATTCCTAGAGTGTTCGAAATGCCAATCGATATCCCAATTGAAGCTGATACAAAAAATAATTCAAAAAATGAAGGAACCAGTGATATCAAACTGCTCTGTGAAACTTTGTCCAACGTTTTGAAAGCCGTTTCACCTGGTGACCAAGTTAGATCATCAAAGATATTAGCACGACATACAGTAGATAGAGATTTCCCTTATTTTGATGGCAATCCCCAAGAATGGCCACTTTTTCATAAACAATTCAAAAGCATATGTTCTCTGTGCGAATATAATGATGAAGAGACTATGCTCAAACTACAAAAATGCCTGAAGGGCGAAGCTAAAGCAGCAGTGGCGGGAATGATGTTGACCTCTGAGAACGTGAATTTGGTGATCCGTACTTTGGAAATGCGATTTGGAAAACCAGAATATATTGTTGATGTGATGATCTCAAATGTCAGAAGCCTTCCATATATAAAAGATACCAATCTGGAGAAACTCATTCAATTCTCGACTGAAGTCAACAACGTTGTTTCTACCATGAAAACTTTGAACTCAACAGGACACCTACAAAATCCTCAGTTGTTGAAAGATCTCCTTAACAAGCTTCCAGACTCTTTGAAGTTGAAATGGGGAGAGATAGTGGTACAGAAAAGTGGTCAAGTCAATTTGGAAGATTTCTGTAAATGGACAGAAGATGTAGCAAATGCAGCATGCTGTGTTAGTACACCCCATTACCCTGATAAATTCGGACAGAATAAAGCATTATTTCACTCTAAGAAAGCAGAAAGAGTATTCACCACCCAAAAGCTGGACAGCAGAAAATGTACTTACTGCGAAAAAGAAGCCCATACAAATATATGTCCTCAAATGAAGGCTGATAGTGTCGATAAACGGTGGAGTACAGTAACAGACAAAAAACTGTGTTTTTCTTGCCTGAGAAAAAACCACCAGAAATTCAAATGCCGATTGAGGAAGAGATGCAACACTAATGGATGCCAATTATATCACCATTTTATGCTTCACAAAGAATTACCCAGCAACAACTCGAATCAGGACGAACAATCTTCAGAGCAAGTTGAGACGGTCTGCGCTATGCGACATGATATGAAGAAGATCATTCTACGAACGGTTCCTGTGAAATTGTACGGTCCAGCAGGCGAAATTTCTGTACTCGCCTTGTGTGATGAAGCATCTACCGTTACACTCCTCGATGAAAAGATCGCTGAATACCTTGGATTAACTGGAATCAGAGAAACGCTATGCCTACAATGGACTAACGACGAGATATCAACCCAACGAAGTTCATTACGCGTAGATGTGAAAATTAGCAAACCCAATGAAGACAACACATTCGTTTTGAAAGGAGTCCGCACAATTAACAATCTGTCGTTACCAGTTCAAAATGTCATCATGACAGATTGGCGGAAATTTCCACATTTGAAGGGTCTGCCAATTACTGACATAAAGAATGAAAAACCCCTTTTATTGATTGGTCAGGACAATGTGACCTGATCATTGCTCGACAAATACGGAGTGGTCCAGAAAATTTACCCTGCGCGAGTAAATGTAGATTGGGTTGGGCTATACATGGTCCTTGTGATTCTGAATCAAGAAGCAAGAATGTATTCAAAGCGCATACATTACATATTTGCGAAGAAAATAGCGAAGACGATAATCTGACAGAAATGGTGAGAAATTCATTTTCGACTGAATCCTTCGGAGTTCTCATCACTCCAAATCGTCTTTCCATGGAAAATGAAAGAGCACTGAAAATCATGAACGATACGGTACGAAAACTGGGCGATCGATATGAAATAGGGCTTCTGTGGAAAAGTGATGATATCCAACTACCTGAAAGCCGGACTCGAGCACTACAAAGGCTTCTATGCGTTGAGAAGAAATGCCGACAGAATGTGGAACTGGGAAAACAATATTGTGAGAAAATTCGTGATTATGAAGAGAAGAACTATATACGAAAGTTGAGTCTGGATGAATTACTAATTGATAATCCACACACCTGGTATCTACCACATTTTGCAGTACATAATCCGAACAAACCAAAAAAAATAAGGCTAGTGTTTGACGCCGCTGCAAGATCCCATGGTGTCAGCTTGAATAATAATTTGATAGCAGGACCAGACTTGCTGCAGTCACTTGTAGCAATATTGTGGAAATTTCGACAGAGGCGTTATGGATTTTGCGGGGATGTCCGCGAGATGTTCCATAGGGTTGGCATTCGGAAAGAAGACAGATGCGCACAACGGTTCCTCTGGCGGAACCTGGAGAACGACAGAAATCCAGACACATACGAAATGCTAGTCATGACATTTGGCGCAACTTGTTCCCCTGTATGCGCACAATTTATAAAAAATTTGAATGCCGAACAATTTGCTACAGATCCCGACATAAAAACAGCAATAGTCAAAAAATTTTACGTAGATGACTATCTTGATTCGAGAGACACGGAGGAAGAAACTTTGAATACCATCCAAGAAGTTTGTAAGATACAGAAACTAGCAGGATTCGAAGTTGTGAACTGGATGACAAATTCAGTATCAACTCGAGAAAAATTATCAGACAACATGCTTCTGGCCAGTTCGAAAAATATCGACGAATCATCAGTACACAGGGTTCTAGGACTTTGGTGGAATCCGGAGAGAGACGAGTTTTCATTCAGACTGAACCAACAAACCCAGATTCGTGCTGAAATGCCTACAAAAAGAGGTGTCCTGAAATCGTTAATGTCTTTATTTGATCCATTAGGACTCATTGGTTGTTTCATTGTAAGAGGAAAGATACTGATGCAGGATATTTGGCGTTCCGGAATAGGATGGGATGACTACTTACCCGAGAATCTCCTATCAACTTGGGAAAAATGGTTGGAAGACCTTGAAAAAATAACAACCATCAAAATTCCCCGATGTTACAGTACAATGATTCCTGAAGCAACTCGTGTAGAAATCCATGCCTTTTCGGACAGCAGTGAGAAAGCGTTTGCTGTAGTCGTGTATTTGAGAACTATCTGTGATGAAAAAATAGATATTTCGCTTGTTGCTTCTAAAACAAGAGTCGCACCATTGAAGCCTCTGTCAATTCCAAGACTAGAGCTGCAAGCGGCTGTTATGTCGAGTCGATTAGTTCAGACAATTAGAAACGAACTAGAAATATTTATCCATGAAACATATTTCTGGTCCGACTCGAGATGTGTTCTTAACTGGATACGGAGTCAGGGAAGAAACTATAAGCAATTTGTGGCCCACAGAATCGGCGAGATACAAGAAAGGACAAATATCGCTGACTGGAGATGGGTCCCAACAGCAAGTAATCCAGCAGATGAGGCAACTAGAGACTCATTTCATCCTGCTGATAAAAAAAGTGCCATATCAAAACATTGGTTTGATGGACCTGAATTTTTGAAATACCCTGAGAAATATTGGCCGCAAGACAAAATAATCAATACGTCAATGGATGAAGATGACCTCAAGGAACTCAAGACTGAATTTATTCCCGAAACTTCCTTGACCACAAGAGAATATGAAAATATTCTTCCTGACGTTCGGAGATTTTCAAAGTGGTTGAGGCTGATAAGGGCGACCGCCTGGGTTCTGAGATTCGTAAAAATCATGAAAAATAAAATTGAAAAGGATCCTTTCAAATTTCCCATGGAGTTAACTGTTGCAGAACTAGAAAAAGCTGAAGAAAAATGGATTCGATTCACACAAAAAGAATGCTTTGGAAACGAAATTAAAAATTTACAGAACGGAAGTGCCCTACATAAACAAAGTCGACTACACTCATTATGCCCAGAAATCAAACATGGTTTATTGGTCCTTGGGGGAAGAACCAATCAGGCAACGGAATTAAGTGAGAGCACAAAACAACCATTGATTTTGAGCCCAAAACATGATTATGTCAGACTATTGATTCATCATTACCATGAGAAACTTCGCCACAGGGGAATTGAGCTCGTTTTGAATGAAATAAGACAGAAGTACTGGGTGATTAATGGACGAGCAGCCGTGAAATCAGTGTTTTCAAAATGCCAATTCTGTAGAAACCAACGTGCGAAACCAGTACCACCTCTTATGGGACAACTTCCGACTGTCAGACTAAACCGAGAAGTTAGAGCATTTGTAAATGTTGGCATGGACTACTTCGGCCCAATTCATGTGAAGGTAGGAAGGAGAAGAGAAAAAAGGTGGGGAGTGATCTTCACTTGCCTTGCAGTACGGGCAATACACCTCGAAATATCACATTCTTTAAATAGCGATGCTGCAATAATGGCTATAATGAGAATGGCAGGACGAAGAGGGAAGCCTAAGACCATATTCTGCGATAACGGTACGAACTTTGTTGCAGCTGATAAAGAACTCAGAGAGTTAACAAAAAACTTAGACTCTCCAACAGTGAAAAATTCTATGTCTTCATATGGAATTGATTTCAAATTCAATCCGCCGACTGCTGCCCACATGGGGGGAGCTTGGGAGAGATTGATTGGCTCTGTAAAAAGAATCATTGGGAAAGTTATGCATGATCAATCACTCAGAGATGAAACCTTGCAAACATTTTTTGTGGAGGCAGAAATGATAGTAAATTCACGGCCGTTGACGAAAGTATCGACAGATCCTTTCGACTACGAAGCTCTCACCCCCAACCACTTTTTATTGGGTTCAAGTAATGGAGATGGTCCAGTTCCACCTAAAAACCTGGATGCTGACTTTCTGAGGCGTGAATGGAGAAAGTCAAGAATGTTGGCCGATTCCTTTTGGAACCGATGGGTTCGAGAGTACCTACCAACATTGTCAAAGCGAAACAGATGGACAAAAGATTGCAAACCGATCCAAATAGGTGATGTTGTAATTCTTGTTGACAATAATTTGCCAAGATATGAATGGAAAATGGGCCGTGTTACATGCCTTCATCCAGGACGTGATGGAAGAATCCGCGTCGTCGATGTAAAAACGGCAACATCTGAATATCGAAGGCCCGTTACAAAAATTTGCAGATTGGAGCTAGAGAAAAACTAGTTTCTATAGCAGAGGGGAGAATGTATCAAATCCATCATTCTGTATATAGTGTTTGTGATTTATGAAAATAGCTTTCAACTGTTAGAGATGAGGAGAGGAATTTTGTTTAAATAAGTTTTTCAATAATTTGTCAAGACTAACTGTCAATAAATCTTTAAGACGAAATAAGGTGGTTTATTGGCCAAAGGCAATTATTCAAGTTCAGAAAACGACAATATATATGCAAGATGAATTTTCTGGGTTTTTATCCGTTTGGTATCTTCTGATTTGTTCGACGTTTCGACTTCCATTTTGAAGTCATTCTCAAGAACTGTGAGACGAATATCTGTCCATACCGTCCTGGTCAATCACTCCCCTTACGAAGTAAACAAGCAAGACTAAGCAAAGACTTCAATTGTCTGTTCTCCGTAGAAACTGGTATTTATATTGATTCTCCTCAGTTATTATCCGACTGAGTCCGATATTATTGATGATTATATCATCAACCGCTCTCTAAGGTTGTATCCTGCCCATCCAGGTATTATGTAGAAATTGATGTTTTCACGGATCTTCGATATGCGAGATGAATTTTCTGGGTTTTTATCCGTTTGGTATCTTCTGATTTGTTCGACGTTTCGACTTCCATTTTGAAAAAAAAATTGAAAAAAATGAGAAAATTAGAAAAAAAAATGATCAGCAAGGTTGCTGTAAACCGGTCCTCTCATTGGAACATTCAAGGATATCCAGATTGATTCAAGGTTGTCATCAATGTTGCACGTTCAGTAGACATTGGTAGATAGACAATTTATAATCATAGATAATTCTTAGTCATCATAATAGCCAAGCACATAGGATGAAAATTGGTCTCGTTGGATCATGAAATCAAGATGAATCGTTCCAACTAGAAAGTGCACCATAGAATCGATATTTACACTTTTCTCATTCTTCTTTGTGATCACGAAATTTTGATGAAACATTCAAACAAGAAGTGCCCACATAGGATCGTTATTCGTGATTCCCATGGCACGTATTATGGGTTTAAGACATTTTTATCGCGTTGCTGAATCGATGATTAACTGTTCTCACGATCCTGTTTTATGAGAGGTACATCAATTCAGATGTATCAAATGATTGTAAATAGCAAAATTTACCATATCTAGGTCTGGAATTCCTATAACAGAAGTTTCTGCTCGACTATTATGACCAAAGTAACGACCCATAACGTTATAATTTGCGAAATAGGCAGAGGAACATATATACAGGGCTATTCAAATTCGTTTCTGTACATGGGGATTTCGTAAACGATAAGAGATGGAGTGTCAGTTGAATTGTGGCAAAGTTGCGTATTTCAGAGACCTATTCAATGATGTGAAAAATTCGAAGAGAGCTCTTTTGATTCTGGAGATATACAGGAAATAACAAAAAATCCAAATTAATTTTTTGCCTGTATCTTCTTTATTCGCAGACATATTGAACATCTGTCCACAATTCGCTATTGGCACTTGATGTGGGCATTCAGAATATGTCATTGAATCTTTTATATAGGGTGTCATCTGACTTGGGCCACCCCCGTCTTTGAATTTTTAAATACGTATGTATTTTTTGTTGTGGTTTTTGGATTGTCAACGTTCACTTCATACTAAGAAATCAAATTTAATTTGATATTTCGAGATGTTAAGGTAATATTTCATTATTATTCCGTTTTGAATTACGGCCCTGGAAATAATTTGAATGACACAATAGCAATTTTCACTATGTACCGTAGAGTTTTTCGAGTTTTTTTTTCATTATTAGGTATCTATTCATATTTATTTATATTTTGAATGCTCTTCGAGCGTTTTCTACGATGAACTTCGAATAGCAAAACTTTTTATGATAATTTGAAACATATCTACAACAAAAATAGATTATTATGTATTTTGATAAGCTGAAAAAGAAAAGATAGCAATAATTACATCCGAAACGAACACTATAATTGTAGTAAAAATTGAGACAAAGTTATTTGAGTATATACACAAAAAATCAATGGCGCAATAAATGTTCGAATTGGTGTCGTTCCATTTCTGGACATTTCTGGACACTATCCTTCGCTTTATTGTTGCGAAAGCATTCAAAATCCTATTTCTCAAGTCTTCCATATTTTATATCTCTTTGCCAGCGTTGATCCTATTTTTCAATGTCCCCCATAGAAAATGGTCGAATGGAAGCAATACCCACTTTTCTCTATGCACCATAAGTGATTCTTGGAGATACAAAGATCATAATACCACATTTTCGCTAGTTACTTATAATACGTACTTAAATGTTGCTGATGTCTTTAGTTACCATGTTTAATATCGATGAAATCTCAGAAGACTATGGGAACAATTTTCGATAATATTTTGACATTTGTCATAATTGTTGTATATCTTTGAGTTTGGTATGAAAATGATGTTCTCCGCTGAAGAAAAACAGTCGATTGCATTTGATTTCGATTGGTCAGCATTGATCACGCATATATCGTTGTTTGGGCTCTTTGTTGGATGGATAAAGTATAGATGACTTGAATTACAGCCAGTCTACAAGTGCACACTGATTAGGAGAAAACAATAACGTCTCGCATAGCGACTGTTCTTTCAGGGCAATACATCTCGATTCACAAAGCCCCGTTCTTCAGATATATTTTATCAATTGTAATTTCTTGCATCATTTGAGTATTGAAATGGATTATTTGTCAACTGCTTGTCAACCGGTGTTGCGATAGTAACAAGTTACATGTGATTTTCAGATTTTTTGTGAATTTCTTTCATACGTTCATGCAAATAAAACCTCAATGAACGGAACCATTATTGAAATAATTGAATATATTCTCCATTGCACCCATCCATCGTTGATTATTACAGTTTTGGTTTTTAAAAAAAATGTAAGGGCTTGGTGCTAAAAGTATTTATATCCCCTAACGGCCTCGTTTGATAATCTCAGATGCAATTAACACTTACTTTCTTGCATTTGTTGTGTTCCTTCCTTTCATTCGAAGAAAAAAGCCAATTGATACCGCAAAACACTGTTCTCTCTACAAAAACAATCGTGTTCCTGAATCACTTTCGCCTGTTATACCATCATGCGTGAACCAATTGAAGCTCGCTCCCATAACTTTTTTGTTTTTCTGGTATCAATATAAAATTTTGGTACTTCATATGGTATCAAGTGAAAAACTGTTTGTGTTGAAATTATAATATACACCAACATAATTTCAAACTGAACATCCTCTATATTCATACATTTTCGAACGAAGCATTCCATTCCACATACGAATATCTTGTTCTGATGAAAAATACTGAAGTCTTGAATCTGGTGATCTTGCGACCACCAAATTGTATCAAAATGTTGATGAAACAGGTATTTCTCTGAGTAATACAATGTATGTTGCCATGTCCACCTTTCAAACGGAAGACCGCGGTTCGATTCCCCACGTTCCTTTCAAGTTCACACATTGAAAGATAAGGCCTCGTTAATCCATTGCTCGCACAAGTTTCGATTTCTGAAGGTTGACATTCGTCAGCTGGTTAACGGAACGAACAATTTTACAATTTTTCAGAACAATTTGATGCCATTAGCAAATATTTGTTGAATATTGAATTGAAATTTTCCAAATTGATAAAAGGAGATGCAAATTATATCGTTGACTACCTATTAGACAAGGTCAATTTTTCACAGTTTGCCTTTGAAAGATGACATACTTTAAGCTAAAACAAACTTCATGTAAAAACCATAAATTGCGCTTGTTGCAACTCGTATACTCTCAAACAGTATGTCCCTTTGTTATGATAATGACCCAATGTTATGATGGAAGAATTTAAAGTTGGCATACTGTGAATGTTGTCTACCTTCACACTCTTTCCCAACAAATTCGTGGCAGTTCTTTATTTTCATGGTGGTGGTGGTTCTCGGTAGTGTAGAAGTTAGCATATTCGCCTTTCAAGCTTTGATTCCCCACCGGGCCACCTTAAACGTTAAAAGGTAAGGCCTCGTTGATCCATTGCTCACACAAGTTTCGACTTCTGAGGGTTGACGTTCGTCAGCTGGTTAACGGAAACGAACAATTTTAGAACAATAAGTAACAGATTCAAGGCAGCCTGTAAAACGTTGTCCATCAAATTATTGTTGAAAATAACGATAGCAAATTCTGGTTTCTTTATGAAGTACCCCGCAAAGCATTACGATTTGTTCTATAATCTCAAAGACTGAAGGCAGACTGAAAATGGTTGAAACAAAATCTATCACTGGATTCAGGAGCCCTAAAAACCGCTGTGGTACATATCCTGTTCAGATGAAGAGAATGTCCTTAATTACCACCAGGCACATAAATCAAATCTATAGAACTGCTCGAGAAATGTTTTTGTATTCAGTATATCGCTTCGATTATTTCATGAAAATGTCATTTCAAGTTGGATGCCAGTCGTCATGTATAACCAGTAGCGTCAAAAAAGAAGAAAAATTCAGGCAATTCATAAACCATGACTTGAAAAGTTTATCGTTTCCAGTCATGATCCTCGATAAGTATTTCAAGATAATTTGATATCGTGAAAATATTTTTCAAGGGAAGCGATACGTCAAGTAGTGCTGGAAGCAGCAGATCCCTACCTCGAATGTCTTCCATGTCCACTTCCCGGCTGCTACAAAGAAAACTTGAAGCCAGGATAGAGCACGCCAAAAGACTTCATCAGGACTATAACTCCACACCTGGACTGATTCCTATACAGAGGCTTCCTATACCCGGTGCCAAAGATCAACAACCCCTGGTTCAGTGGGATACTGACGACAGGTGAGAGTTCATTGATTGATCATAGTTTGCCCAGGGATACATGTTCATAATATTATAATGATTGTGATGGTGAAAGTCTGTTATCCGGTCACCAGAGCTTTTTGAATTTTTTACATAGAACCGCTGAACACGAATCTGAAAAAAATCGTGGCGCTCGCCCTTCGTTTCGAAGTTAGGTCCCTCAAAGGTCAAAAAGGGAATCTTCGACATTCGTATTTGTACCAAAAACACAACATGATTTCACACAATTTCGATCACCACGTCACCTCTACACCTCATTCCTCCTTTTTTACCAGTTTTTTGAATCAATTTTCCACTATTTCCACAATAATCTCATCTTTTTTCGATTGATGAGCCATGTTTGTGTTACTTCTACCGAGTTTGACATATTTCAGGTTGAATTTGATATTGGCACGACTGCTGTACGCGAGTCTTGGCCATGAGCGTTCGATCATTTTTTGTATTGGCGCCTAAAATGTAAAAAATAAACAATTATCAGAATAATTAAACGTTCAAGAAACAGCATCAACAACAAAAAAATTAATACTGTGGTTTACGGTTAGGTGTTGGTTTCGCCTCGTCTATTTCTCCAATTTTCCCGACTCCCCCGTTCTTACTTTTCCCAGTTTTAGCTCAGTCATTTCGTGCATGCCTATAATAAATTGAAAATAACTCAAAACACAGACTGGTTTAGTAAAAAATAGTTCACATAAAGATTTGGTAATAGTTTGTCATCTCTCACATCCCTCAAATGAGCCTTTTAAAGAATTATTTCTTCGAACCTACTTGTTTTCTTGAATCTGTTGAACTTTGTCAGTAAGTATAAATGCGTAATCTCATAATGAAATGTGACGATGTATATCTCCCACACGTTTGTTAGCATATAAAAAAGTAGCAAACAACTTACCAAAATTCCAATGGTTACAAAATTGCATATAGGTAACTAGGTATGGGTATAGTTTTATAGTTTAGGTTCATTGACAACAAAGAAATTTCGAAAAACTCATGCACTAGCAACTTTGATCCAGATAAACTCTTCCATTTTCAACGGAAAGTATTTCATCATTATTGAGGTAGACTTGGAAATGGTGAAAGAAACACATGTCATAATATTTATGAATGGGAGATCCCCCTAAATCATTTTCGAGGGCACCGTTACGTTTTTGGGGAATCTGAATTATTTTATGGCTATATTGCTGAAGTAGTGGGCTTTGTAGATGGAGTGTCAACAAACAACCCTCTTTTTCTGTAAAGAACTCAGAAAGATATTTTCATTTCTTTTACTGCAAGAAAGCTGTTAGTTTGTGTCAAGGTATGATAATTTGAGAGGTAGATAATCATTGCCTAAACTCAAAACAGGTCATTATCACTCAGGAAAAAATAGACTATAGTCTACAATTGAGTCACTTCCGCTGGTTTTCTGTTCAGATGTTTGAAGCCTACTTTGCTTCTTCTTCTCAATTGACGATACCTGCAATTGTCATCATTATAATACGTAGTTTTTTCCTTCTTCTGAAAAGAGGGCACTAGTCGACATGTTGAGCTTATGAATTGTCTTTTGTTCAAACTGAATTATGTTTCACCTTCAATAATCAAACAACAACTATTTTGGTTGATTAGCACAAAACTCATTTCAGCTGAAAATATTTCAATTGAATCACCAATTGGAATACTTCGATGTGTACAGTATCAAATGAATCAGTTCCTCTCTATATACAGTGTGACATTACACCCGAACATACCAAATTTTATTGATTTGATGATTTTCAAATTCAATTGTGATTTCATTATTTCATATTCTCCACCTTTCACTTTCTCAAAGACAAAAGACAGTCCCTGTTATGTCAAGGAGAATGTAACTTTTTTCATCAGTTTTATGTTATATAGAATGGAATTTGATGTTAATTCAGGTAACATATGAATCTTTCAAACTCTGGTGGTTTTTTATTTGACATTCCAATTATTTTCTGTCCTACATGTAATCAAAATGAATGTATAAACAGGGAATTTGGTTCAAGAAAATAAAAATCCCAAAAAAAGCTTGACTACGACCAGAGAATACAAAATATCGGTCGATTTCTGAAACAATACTCAAATTTTTATGACATTTCTCCCAACTGTAGGAATCGAAATACCGAAATTATGACATTTTTTTGATCTCCCAAATAATTTTCAACTTTTTTAGGCTCACGTCAATCAGACGTAGACCAAAAACTGTAATGGGCTGTTCTTTCTCAACAACTCCTCTAGAAAAACCATGCGAATTATTTTGGAAGTCTCCCACTTCCTTTTCATTGAGATTCATGATAGTTATGATACTGACGATAATAATGATATCATTTTTCATGAAATTTCTGTCAGTGATATTGTTTCGGAGTTGCTCATATGAAGGACATGACTCAGTTCTTGTGTTACCCACACCTACTACCACAATATTTCCACTTCCATTCAGTTTAATGAATATGCATGTTATATGTCGATTTGAATCATCACTTATGCATGAGCGATTGGAAGTTAATTGAACGAATTGTAGTATTTGCCATAGGAAAGTCGTTTGAGACTGGTTTGAGCCTAGGGTTCGAAATTGATTTCATTATTGCTAATTTTCGTGTACACTTGCTGACTTCATTGTTAAATTTGTTATTTGGCCTTGTACGAGTGGACGAGTATGCTTCTAGTTGTCTCGTGGGCAGATGGAATAATCTTGACCTATGTACTCATTTCCTGCTGCAACATTCTTCGAGGTATAACTCTTGTGTCTGAAAAATTTTCAATTATGGAAAACCAAAGATTTCCATACTGTTGATATAACACATTTTGGGAATGGTACTAATCATTTCGATAAAAAAATTCGTCATTTTTCAGCGAAGAAGATATAGTCAATTTCTTCCCTCTGGCGAAAAAGGAATCAAGAGTTCATCATGAGTTGACTGACACGTTTAGTATAGAAGAAATGAGCATATCAGGAGATGACGACGAAGAAGATTTGCATTTGGTGCCACCAACTACTATTTATAAGAAAATCAAGTGCTGTTCCTTCTCTTGCTGCGCTATCATGTGATTTGAACTGAACAATGAAATGTTGCCAAAGTTTGTGAGTTAACTGTTAGAATACGCATAAGTGTAGAGGGCTATAGATTTTATCGAATTATTTATTACGATTATAACTGTTCTTAAAGATTTAGATTCATTATTTGCTGGCTCCACAGATTACATTCAGTTGCGAATTGTTAATAGAAGAAATGGAATATTCTTCTAAAGTCTAGCTTTATTTTGAAGATAAAATCCGTACACTTCGCCACGAATGATTTCGCCAGAATTATCTGAGACTAGAATTAAAATTTAACATCCTTTCTATGTAGTAAGTCGACCACTGAATCAACAGCGTGTGGGTTTAGACTGGGGTATAAATGGAATGACGCAGAACATTCTCATAACTCCCGAACTGAATATTTTCTTGAAAACTCTCCAGATTTTTTTGGTAGTGAGGAGTCGACTACGAAGTCATTGGCATTTTAGCATACGATCTATTCATATTATGATCAAGTGGAATTGTCGACGGGAGTCTTATGGCTTTCAGAAATTCTATAATGTCTTTATTCAGTATTCCTTTATCATTGTTTGTGAATTCGAAGGAAAACGTAATATTTCTTGATACTTCAGTGACGTTCGTCTACTTTCATTATTTTTTTGAAAAAATGATGGAATTGAGTTCATATTCCAACCACTAGTCATAATAGACACTTGGAAAACCAGAATGAAGTATAAGGATGTTTTGGAAAAATCATTCAGTTCAGAGATTTCAAGTAATCTAAATGTAACTGTTTTTTCCTCAATGAGTTCTGAATTGAAAAGAAAACGTTGGAATTCTGTTTTTGAAAATTATTTAGAATCAAATTTACCCCTAATGTTATTAGGGAGTGAAGCCAATTTCAACATATGAAAAAAATTCGAAATTTGACCTTCCTTGGGTACGCCACTGCTTTAATCTCTAATTCTGAACTGAAAAACTATCGATTCAGTGCTCTATTACATAAATTCAGGTGGCTATCTCTTTTTTCATCACGGAGCCCTCCCTATTGGACTCAACAAGATAATTCACTGAAAAACATTATTTTGGTCGACTATAGAGACAACAGATGGAAGGTTTTACAAGCACTACGCTGTGTACTGACTGAAAAAGCATGCTATTTGAGCAAGAAATAGTGAAAAATGGATGAGAAAGATAGGATTACTACGGTACAAGGGTATAAGGAACTCCTCAAAAAACATGAGATTTTTTTCACTTTAAATTTTCTGAAAAAAATTGTTTTGTTCTAGGATTCCTTCAATAATTATAGAACAGTTAGGTGTCACATAGTTGAATGCCATTGACTTATCACTTCAATGTCGATGAACACAGAGGAGAGGCAAAAGGCAAATATACCAATAACTGCAGACACTTCCTCAAAAGCAATTTTCCCCAGTTATTATTCTGGTTGGGTGCGCTGCGTTACACACACATTTCGTTACACCTACAATGCGTTGTAACCACATTACGTTATCCCCACATTTCGATACACCCAGATAC